>WUAM01000179.1:4656693-4669255 GCA_024336885.1 Actenoides hombroni | reverse complement strand
CCTGGCCCAGGCTGCCCAGAGAGGTTGTGGAGTCTCCTGCTCTGGAGACTTTCCAGACCCCCCTGGCTCTGTTCCTGTGTGGGCTGCCCCGGGTGACCCTGCTCTGGCAGGGGGATTGGACTCCATGATCTCCAGAGGTCCCTTCCAACCCCTACCATCTCTGATTCTATGAAACAAGTGCTGGAAAGCATGTTTAGGGCAGCTACCCAGGATGGAGACAGAAGCTGAGAGATGCTGCAGAGCAGTTTACAGCCACTTCTCTTCCTCTGAGCAGCACTGTGTGGGTGTTGATTTCAGTCAGAGTAGCCTGGCTGTCGTTTGGTCTCTGCAATCACAGAAATCGACTGCGTGTGGGTCCTGCAGCTTCTGTGGACCTCACATCTTATTACAGACGAACAACTACAGTGTGAGATCTTCATTCAGCTCCTGCGTGAGATAAGTCTGGGTGACTCTTTGCAGTCTATACAAGTCAGATCCTGGACTCTGGACCAGCAGGATTCCTGGTGGAATCTTGTTCTTCCACCTTTAATCTTGTTCAATCTTGTTCTTCCACCTTCACTGAGTGTGCTTTGGTCAGGCCGTTGTCTCTGCTTTACTGATGCTTAGAATAATAAATGTTAAGCCCAGAGGAGACCATTAGTTTGTCTGCTCTGACCTTCTGCATATCTCAGGTTACAGAATTTCACTGGGTTGCTCCTCAGAAATGTCAGATAACTCGTGCTCCTCTGAAGTGTGTATGCCTTGAATCTTTGAAAGATGAAGGTTGAATTGCTCCCCTTTCTTTTAATGGTCAGGTGCTCTTCCTTCTTTCTCCACTCATGTAAATGATTTGTTGGCACCAAGATTTTTCTCTCTTGTAGGTGTTTATCTTTTAAAAAAAAAAAATTATTTTTTTTTTCAATAGGAAATGTACTTGGTTTTTTTCTCCCCCTGACAGGATTCCTGGAAGGCTGAATGACAGGAGAACTCCCCTGGGCGAGCTGAACTGGATCTTCACCGCCATCACCGACACCATCGCCTGGAACGTCTTGCCGAGAGGTAGGGCAGGGGCAGGTCTGCCAGGCTTTCAGCAGGGCCGAGCGTTGCTTATTCAGAGTAGAAGGGTGTAAGTAAGTAAGTAAGATAAATGAGACACTGAAAGAAGGGGAAAATTAAAGCCTGGTATTGAAAGACCGGACCAGACTGGATTTAATGGCTAGTTAAATTGTTTAAATTCACTCTTTTTACCAGAAGCATTTCAGCAACCTGATCAGTAGGAACCAGAAAGGCTTTTTTGTAGTGCTAACACGATTGCTTTAGCTTGAATAATTTTCTTTCTTACTGTGTTGGTAAAGAGCAATCTATTTTCTTCCAGCCTTTGTTAGTGCCGTAAATAAAGGTTTTTTTCCTCTTTGCTGGTAAGACAGGCTGTGTTCCCCAGGAGCAAATTTATCCCATTCCTCTACCCCTGTTCTGCTTTGAGTTGGTACTTCTAGAGCATGGGTGGCCACATTTGTAAAGGCTTTTCCAGCTCTGCTCTTTCTGGTGCTCGGTACGGCGTAAATTCTGCTTTGCCTCTGTAGAAGGTGGCACGTTTGCTACCTCTTAGGATTTGTTTTGGCTTCTCATAAGCACATCAAGCTGGCAGTCAACAGGGCTGCAGTTCTTGATTAAATTGTACACTGGGGTCCTTTTCTCCCTCGGTAATTTCCAAAAACTTAGTCAGGCTGAGTTTAAGCGAAACACCAAAAAGGGAATTTCACCCAGAAAAGGCAAAAAAGAACTCGAGGTAGAAGATACTTATTTCTGTTAATGTAAAACAGAGAGTAACAGCGATGCCTTAAGGGAACTGGGGAGGCAGGATTTTCTTTTGGTAGTCGTCACATCACGTCAGGTCCCTGCAAAACTTGTAGAATCCTTATTCCTGGAATGAAACATTAACATGTTTTTATGGTTCTGCCTTTAAGTTACAAAGATGTGCATCCAATCTCTTGACAGACCTCTTCCAGAAGCTCTTCAGGCAAGACCTGCTCGTGGCCAGTTTATTCCGTAACTTTCTCTTGGCAGAGAGAATCATGAGGTCCTACAACTGCACCCCTGTCAGCAGCCCTCGTCTACCTCCGACCTACATGCACGCCATGTGGTAAGTCACGGCCCGCGGGTCACCCTCGCTGCACAGCCTGATGCCTTAAGGAGATTTCGGGCCCCGCGGTCCTGGAAGATGGTTACTACTTAAATCTACACACTGCTTTACTGATTAAGTCGGGGGATCAAAAATGCAGCAGCATGTGGCAGCATAATGCCCATCTCCAAAAGTGTTTCTCCTCTGTGCGCACGTAACTGTAATGCTGTTCTGTAGCACAAAAGCTTTGGTTCGGCCATGTCGTCTTCCACTCCAAACAGAAAAGAAACTGGGCATCTGCTGCCTTTATTTCCCCAGAGTGAAGCTACGTCACATGTGAGTGGGAAGGGTGGGGAGAGCTGAGGGCCTGAGGGAAAGATTCTTAACTTGCCTTGTTGAAGAAGTCGACTTTAGCTGCAGAGTTCATCTGCTTTTACTGCTTCTTCTAAGGTGATTAGTGGAAATGGAGGTGGCACGGTTATCGGAAAGCTCTTCAATGACTGTCTTTTGACTAGCAAACAAATCTCCCGTGAATAATAATAATAAAAAAAAATAACAACAGTAATAACAAAAATGCTTGCTTTCCATTTTTTATTCAGTGTGGTTAAGAATAGAACTGCACAAACTTTGGCGAAGTACAGGCAGGTACAGACGAGCTGATGTGGCTCCTGGAGGAGGAGATGCGTGCTGGGTAACTGGCTGAGGGGCTGATAAAATGACGGATAAAGGGAGCTGTGGGCTTAGCTTGCCAGTGTTTTCAAAATCCTTCGGATGCTTCCTCCATTAAAAGAAAAAAAAAAGGCGGGTGGGAATAACTGTAGAGGAGGCCTGAGGTTGGTGGTGACCGTCGGCGAGCTCCGACTCCGTGGGATGGTTGCGGTGCGAAGCGGAGGCGAGCTGGCAGCGGAGCCCCGCCAGCAGCTGCGGGTGCGGGCAGCCTTCCAGGAGCCTCTCGCTGCTGGGGCAAAGCACCTTCAGCCCCGGAGAAGCAGGGAGGTACTAGAGGAGCCTTGGGTTGGAATCCACCAGGCAGCCTCGCTAAACCTCCCGTGAGCTGGGACGCAGCAAACGCTGCCCTGAAGCGCTCAGCGGCGTCTGAGGAAGATCGTTTTGGTCACCGGTAAATAGGGTGCGTTGCTTTGTCACCGTGTCACATGAGGGACTGGGACCTTTGGAGGAGAACCCGCCAGAGTTCCCGTGGTGTCTTTCAGATAGGTTGCCAGCAGATGTGGCCCAGCTTGGGGCACAGAACTGTGTGTTTCCAGGGGCATCTGAGCAGAACACGGTTTTGCGGAAATCTTGAAATTAAACCAGTAAATTTCTTGAGTTATTTATAGCTTGCTTATCACCAGCATATTAAAAACCTGTTCTTCCAGTTCCTTATGGGAATATAATTAATTCTTATTGCCAGAGTTTTACAAGCCTGTATTTCTGGTTTCCTATGGGAGTATGACTTGCCTTGGAGCTGGGATTGCCATCCACTTGCTGAACTGCAGAAAGGAAGCTGGGAAGAGCTGGGTCCCGGTCTGTATCTCTTAGACCTGCATGGTAGCATGCTGGATTCAAGAAACTCGTGTTGTAGTTCTTCCGGTGCAAACTGGTGCTGTAAATACCTTTGTAAAGCCCCACAGGCCATGCCACTGTTGCTGCTTTTTAGGATTTGCCAGAAGAAGTTCCTTAAGAAAAGTCACACCCAGGGCTTTTTTCCTTGTGACTCCCAAACACTCGCAAAGGAGACGGCAAGTGGGCAGAGGATCCCTTGACACACTTTACTCAGTGTCCTCCAAAACAAATGTGCAGTGTGAAGGAAATCTAGCAAAGAGGAAAATTCCACTTCTGTCAGAGGTGGCTCAGAGCGTTATTATGAACTTTTAGTAAAGACAGATTTGGAAACTAAATTAGGGCTCGCTTAAGTATTTTCTTAAAATAGTCATCTGCACTTGTCTATTTCCTTTCATTCAAGAATTATCTGACGGATCCCTGGTCTGAAACCTCCAAACCCATTTTACTGTTCAGAAAAACTAGGCGATGTGACAGGGGCAGGAAAGTTGGCCAAGGGAGTGTTGTTCTAGCCAAGTGATTTGAGAGACCACTGTTATTGCTCCTGTTAATCATCCTTTTTACCTGAACACTTGAAGAAAAGTGAAAACTTGTTTTTTTAAGGGAAAATTTGCTGCCAGTCTTCTTATTTCCCCAAGAAGGGCACTGTATTTGGGAATCAGGAGAGCTGATCTCGGTGACCTCGCCCTCTTTGGGAGGCTGTGACATATTGCTTCATTCCTTTGTGCCTTTCTTACTTTTATTGGCTTTCTCTGTTTTACCTGCTTAGGCTTAAACCCTTTTGGGCACGGGCTGTGTATTGGTATTTGTTCAGTGTAGGTTCTGGGCTGCTGCAGGCACTACTATAATACAAGTATTAATATTAATACATATTGATTGACTGGCTGCTCCGTTCAGCTTCGAGAGCCATTCCGTCTATTGTGCAGTAAGAATAGGAGGCCTGATGCTCCGTCAGCATCTCGATCTCTGCTGTGATGGATTATGGTTTATACATTACTGCTGTTGCCAGCAAGTTATATTCATGGCCTTTGAAAAGACCTAATAATGTGTTTGGAAATATTTCCTAACGTAGGTCGTATATTAAAACCAAAGTACCTTAATTATGCTTTGGAAGAGCTGTGCTTTGTCCATAACAGAAATATTGCAGGAGCGTATACACCGGCTGTGAAATTCTAGCTGGAAGAAAGTCGTAACGGACGGCAAATAAAATAAGCTTGAAATTCAAGCTGAAAAGAAAACCATAATACAGCAACCCAATTACAGGTCCAAGGGGAGCCAGAGCCCGCGGGCGCTGTGGGAGCTTGGCAGGATGGATGGGGGTCTGCTCGCCCGGCTCTCATCGAGCTACACGGAAAGCATCTCAGCAAGGAGAAAGGGATTGTTTGAAAGGGATTTTGGAGCTGTTTGAAGGATGAGATTAGTTCAGATTACACTGATGACTGAACCAGATTTTTTTGGTGTGTGTCTACGCGTCAGCCTTAACATCTCCAAGACCCATTAACGGCCTACAAATGGTTTAACGGAGAGAGATGTAGGGCAAAAATAGCAAAGCACGTGCTTGAAGTTGTGGCCAGAGCAGGAGAATGCACTGGTAGAAGAACGGAGGATTTCATGGTTGTACCAAATACTCGCAGCGATAAATATCTTTTAAATGTAACCATGTCTGAGCAGCTTCCCAGCTGGGAAGCCTCCAGCGTGCCGGGGGAGTTCACACTCTCACTGGAAGCAGGTGAATTCCGGCTGAAACCTGAAAATTCAATCAAAGAGGATATGCCCTTGAATTGCACTTGCAGAAAAAAACCCAAACATGAAAACTCTTGTCCAACGTACTCCGTAAAGTCTGAAATGTTTAACAGTTCCAGAAACACAATCCAAAGCAGGCAGATACCTGCTGCCTGAGCCCCAAGACTACAGGTGGTTCCAACTTCTCTTTACTTGCTCCTCAGCTTGACTATCCCGGTGAGAAATACTCATGTTCACTAATCTTGTGTGTGGTGCAATAGAATACAAACCACTCCCTGAAGAAGAGAGAATGATAAAAGACGTCAAGAGTACGTTATAAAATATGTGACAAGAATTAAAAGCATTAGACATTGATTCAGCCCAGAAGATTTGAGCGTAAGAAACTCTGCCCTCGTGATCTGCCAGCTGCTGTAGTCCATGCAGGTGAAGAAAGACTAACGCACATCTCAGTAACCACATTTCATTTGTGCTGTGAAAGTGCTGCTGAGGGCTTCCAGTCCTGAATGTTTCATGGGTTTGCACAATAAACCAGTCACTGAGCAAAGCTGGAGCTCTCGGCCTTCTGTTCTTAAAAGTCCAGACTTTGCAGCACCTCTGAGAAACAAAGTAAAGGCAGCTGGATGGGTTTGTGTTCAATTGTTAAAAGCTTAAACAGTCCCTGCTGTCATGAAACTGGTCTTGGAATGAGGGGGGGCAGAGATAGGTGGGGTCTGGGGAGCACGTGAATGGGGACTTTGTGCTGAAGGATGATGAAAAATCTCAACTAAAATAGAAAGACAAATAGATGAGTATTTCAGTCCCGGGAGGAGAGAGTGACAGGATTCAGGGGAGCTCTTTCCCCGCTTAATTTTTATTGTAGAATTACAGGAGAGCAATGCCATTTCACTGTTAATTTTCATCTATGCTGAAACACAGTGTCCTTTTGCATCCTGTTCTGTTGAGAACCCTGTTGAACCGATGGGTCGGTGCAGAGCAGGATGCAGGGTGCTGCTGGCCTGGCCTCTTCCCTGGCTGTTTCTGCTGGCACGCTGCACGGCTTTGCTTGGGTTGGGTACGTGAAACACTTTATTGCCTGTGTTTTAACTGAGTCAGTCTTCCAACTGAGGAGAGGATTTATCAGACACACATTCTGAAATGCACATGGGAAATGCATGACAGGAAGTACGTTTTCTCAGCAGCTGAACCTGAGGAGACCTCTGTGCTACCGTAGCTGAAAGTCAGTGGGTTTGACCCCTCTCTGCAATGAGGCCGCTTCACACATCGTGTGGAGCACAGGGAGAGGCTTCTGTCTTTTGTGAGATGTGATGCTATGAAAGCTGCCGGGTCCCCAGCAAGCTCACGGGGCACTGCAGCTGTGCGTTGGAACCTGTGGCTTGAGGGCTGGTGGTCTGGCTGGTGGGGAACTCGAGCTTCACCTCCCACCGTGCCTCTTTCCAGCTTCTTTCCAGTTACTGCCTCGCGCACGTTGGGTTTAGACCTTGTGGAAATGGCTGCCTCCTGACAGAAGGTGTATGATGGAATCCTGCGGGCTTGGTCAAGCGGGTCGCTGGGTGGGACCGCTCGGTTTCGTTGCCCTTTCTGGGGAGACGTGACAGGAATGCGTGTAAACTTTGTGTTCAGTGGGTGATGGCTTCTGACTTGGCTGGGGTGTACAAAGAGGAGACGTCCTCTCTTCTTAGGCAATGCTCTATCAATCTGTGGTACGTGCAGAGCAACTAGGATGCCGTGGTGTAAAAAAACCCTCACTAACACTTTCTTCAGTAGCATAATAGAGTGAAGGTGCAACACTGCAGTATTCCAGGAGGTTGTCGCCCAGTGGATGCGACATCGTGTCGTCGTGTCGTGGTGGGGGGTCCAGGATTATTAGGAGAACACAGTAAGGAGGGAGGAAAGAACAAGGCTGAGGTATTACCAAGCTCTTTTGTGACTAATGTAGCGAAAACAAATCTTTGGAAGCACTTTGCATACAGCAATCTCTGCAAAGAAAGGAAGAGTAGTAGTGATCTCTTGGGTTGGCTGTCATAAATCACTTCCAGGATGCAGCACCACCCATCCCTGCTCCCCTGCTTCTCCCGAATTTATCTCTTGTTTGTGAGCTAAAGTGCAATATTAGTTCCGTGAGCACATCTGCAATTTGCCCACCTTTCTAGTTCCCTTTGGCATATTAAAACAGTCAATCACCGCTCCTCCTCCCCACCACCGACAGCCATTATTTTCCCCGGGACTGTAACAAGTATTTTTCCCCTTCCATTTCTCTTTGCATACCCCGAGGAGTTAGTCCTTCGCCACTCTCCTGCAGCTTGTTCTGAAACTTTCAGTGATTTCCGTGCCCGTTTAATGCCGTTGGCCCTTTTGCCAGCGCAGGGAGCGAGCTACGCGGCGACTCGCGCGCAACCCCAAGCGCCGTGCAGCTCTCCTGGGGTAGCTGGCAATCGTGAAGCTTCGCTCCAGGAAGAGCTGCCGTTTGCTCCGGGTCTCAGTGGGGGGAGCTTTGCTGGTTCCTGCAGACGGAGCAGGAGCGGTGAGTTGGGCTCATTGGGCGAGGCCGGAGAGTCGTTGGCAGCGATGCGCATCCTGGGCAGTTGGTGCCTCTCGGCAGCTCTCTAGGTCGTGCTGAGCAGTGGTGGTGGGATCTGATGTTGGTGGTTGCTCTTCTGAAAGACAGTGATGTGGGCTGTGTGGCTGTATTGATTTTTAACAGCCTGGTTTTAGAAGTGTAAAAAAAGAGATTCTGTTTTAATCTACTAAAATATCTTTTAACTTCTTTTTGTGTGTTCTTTCTAATAACACTTTAAAACCTTTGAGAGTTGACCTTGCTGGGCTGCTTCGGACAGTTTTAAAGCAGTGTTAGTACTCCTTACCTAAAATGACTTGGAGGAGCTCAGCATCTTAGCTCTGTGCCTCAGTATAATGACCCACGCAGAATCCTTTTATAGGCAGCCAAAATAAGACTCGTTGTCTCTGATCCCTAAACCATTTTTCTCCTGCGTAGTAAAACTTCTCTCACAGGCACAATACGTTGATGGTTTCTAATGTTTGAGAGAATTTCTGTAGGTGGTATTGCCCATTCCTCCAAGAAACCTAAAAGTCAGAAATATTCATTCTTTGCTTGAAGCAAAATTATCTTTCTATTTGCACTAATTGTCTTTGCCTCTGCCTCAACCAGGAATAAGTAACTCTCTCATCAGCTCTGTGCAAACACTTTGTCTCCAGCATGGGTCTTTTATTGAGCACGTGGGAAGCATTTGCTGCCCGTGCTTTGATTGTCTCTTGATTACCTCTTAATTATATTGGCAGCAAATTGTCAAGTGGAAGGTGAATGCTGTGAAGCAGAGAGACAGAGTCTGGGGCAGCTGAAACGACCTGTATCTCTTGAATCCACAGCAGAAAATGCGAGAGCTTTGTGCTGTATTGTTCCATCTAACGGGAGCGATTGTGTTTGGCTGAGCAGAGGGGAGAGATGTTGCTCGGTGGTTGTTCTCATGGAAGGCTTTGCTTGACTCAAACCAGGGTGATTTAAGAACTTACTAGAGCAGGTAGCTAAAATACACTGTATTGATTATCACCTATGGCCTTGTGTCTGCAGAAGTTCCTAGGAGAAGAAGAATTGCTTATCCTATTGGTGTTAACACACGATGGCCACCAGCCATGGAAGAGCAAAT
Source organism: Actenoides hombroni (assembly GCA_024336885.1). Classification (NCBI taxonomy): domain Eukaryota; kingdom Metazoa; phylum Chordata; class Aves; order Coraciiformes; family Alcedinidae; genus Actenoides; species Actenoides hombroni. The sequence continues at coordinate 4,660,189 of WUAM01000179.1, read as the reverse complement.
GTGTCTGGAGAGTAAATTAGTTTCTTTTGTGTAGGAAGCCCGGCGGGTGGTGGTTTAACTCTGTGGCCTTTCCGAGCGCATGAATTCATGCATTAAAATGAAAAGTGAACGGAACGCCTATGGATAGAGTAGGGATAATCATTTTCTGGGTAAAAAGTAGCGGCTTCACTTTTTTCGAGGCGTTGTAGGAGCTTGGGAGGCCAGATGCCTTTGTCTTCGTTTGGAGCGTTTTGAGGCAGCCTGTTGGCACGTTTTCCTTTGCACGGAATCAGCTCCTCGGCCGCTGTGCATGATTCACGTGCCGTTACAACCGTGACACTGGCACAGCGGGAGTCACAACGCTCCGGCCGTGCCGTGGCACAGTAGGTCACTGCAGAAACAGAAATCCTTGAAAAGTTTCTCCTCTTCTAGTTCAGGCTGCATCCCTCCATGCCAAGGGCGAGTCGTCCAGAGCCAGTCTTTGCGAAGAACGTTGCCAGGCAGAGCCCAGCTCAGGGTTAGATTGACAGAGACCGAGGTCGCTTTCCCGGCAGTTGTCACGCGCGGTGACGCGGCACCCGGCTTGGTTAGGGGGGTGCTGTGGGTGGCTTGGGGCTTGGACCCTCCGAGCTCTCATCAGCTCTTCCCGACGTGCCTGGAGTACAGAGGTGTGTATGGAGAGGCGGGTGCTCGGTGCTGGAGCTAATCCAGGATTGAGTTCATTTTTCTAGTTTAAAAGTTGTCCATTTTAGTGTGAGGGCGGGTGTAGAATAAGGCTTCAGCTCACTCTGGCTTCTTTCTGCGTTACAGAGCGGGGCAGTTTCTGTGAACCTCAGCTGAGATCTTTGTACCTCGCTCACATTTTGTTGGTCAGCCCGATATGATGCTGGACTAGACCTTCTCTCTGGTTACCTGCACAGTTTTCATGTGTTACACTTGTCTGTTAAACATAAGGAATATTAAGCGTGTCTAAGCCGGTGAGACAACGCTGCTTTGCCCACACACTTCTATGATCAGGATTTGAATTTACATTGATACTACTTTTGGGTCACTTGTAATGACTTCTCCTTCTTTGGCCTTTTCCCTCCAGGCAAGCGTGGGACCTCGCAGTGGATATTTGCCTTTCCCAGTTACCTACAATTATCGAGGAAGGAACAGCCTTTAGGGTAAGTTGGGTAATACCCGGTTTAACCCTTTGTTTGAAACCTCAGTTTAGCACATCACTGTTGCTCGTTGAGTCTTGAATTGCTGGGGTTTAAGGGTTTATATCTTTGGAAAACTGTAGATGCCTCCTCACCTCACTTAGAGGAGCAGGCAGAAAATCAACGTTCAGTTCCTGGCTCTTGTATGAGATGTGAGGCTCAGCCCACACCCGTGGGTGAGTGAGGAGGAAACTCTGACCAGTAGAAATGATGCCCGAGACCTGACTCTTAAATAAATTTCAGAGCACTCAGTCTTGGCTAAGGGCATTGTTACCAAAAAAATCCCAGCGGGCCGGCGTGATTCTTGAAATGAAACACTTTAATAGCGTGAAAATTATCTCTTAGGAGAGTTATTTTCACATAAGCATAAAATAGAGGTTGAGAGTATGTCCAAAGAGTTTTCTTAAGCCTGGTATCATTAATATGAGTCACTGGGAGGGGGGTTCTACTGTAGTTAATCTCAAAGAGCAGAAAAGTAAATTTTCTTGTGTTATATTTGGCTTAAATTCCTCTAGTCAGGTGGATTTTTCTTGATATTCCTTTGACATTTCATGAAGGGAAACCTTTAAATCATAATTACCGTAGAACCTCAGCTACCCATTCTACCGTGATGTTCCCTCTCATTTTACTGTAACATTCTTGCATTTTATTTACTCTACCAAGCTTCCAAAAGCTTTTCCAGCTGCGATTGCAGGTTTTTTTCCAAACACCCGAGTACAGGAGGAGGACTGTAGACTTTGCAAGGGCAGGGATTGATCAAGATGCCCTCACCTCAGGCTTTTATCCTCCCACTCCTTTCTTTCCCCACTGTATGTGCTTTATTTCAAAATTTAAACATATAGGATAGTTTCTCTCCTGGCTTATGTTCGTTTTTACTTCAGGTCTCTAACAACATCAGTTGTTAGAGATACATTTTGTATTAGTATTAATCTGTATTTGCATTAATACATTTTGTATTAGTCTTATCTGGGCACTCCCTGTCAGGGGAGTTGGAATTGAGAACATCTCTGGGTGTTTCAGGGATGAGAGAGACACAGGCTTGGTAGGGATCAGACAAGAGATCAGCAAATAAGAGTGGTCATTCTCAACCAGTGACTGATTCAAGACAGGGTGAAAACAATTTACAAGCAGTTTTTCAAGCCTGACCAATGTAAATTCTTGTGTATTTTGGCTGGAAGTTGGGGTAGGTGGAGCTGTCGACGTGCAGTCGCTGCCGGGAGCTTGAGTGCCGCGCGTTTCCAAGCTCGCCCCGGCAGCAGCCACCAAGGCAGGGTCGGGTCCTTCTGAGCTCTGCTGTAGGCTTTGATTTACAATCCAGCGTGATCAGTACCCTGTAGGCTTGAGCCTGCTCTGTGGAGAGGGGTCAGTTGTTAACCTGCTGAACATCTCTCTTCAGACACCTACGGGAATGTGAAACCTGGCTGTTAGTTTGGGAGGGAGCTCTGCACTGTGGCAAGTGGCTGGAGCAGACCAACATACACACCTCCAATCTATTCCTTGTGCTCTAATCAACGGTTTGCCCTCAAACCTCTTGCTTTGTGCCCGCTGTGTATCAGAGAGGGTTGGCTGCTGCTGGCCAGCGGCCGTGCCGGGAGGACCCGTCGTTGGGTGCGAGGCAGGGGCCGGCACGGCACGGTGCTGCGGTTTGTCAGCCTGCTTCATAACTGGGCTGGCAGGAGCAGCAGTCAGTGCCTGGGCCGGCTGAGTCACAGGATTACCTGCTGCCACCCCTCCGCCTGCTGCCGTGCCTGCTGCGGGGTTACAGTCAGCTCTGGCCCTGGATAAAGCAGCTGCTAATCTCTTCAGGGCTCTTCCGTTTCAGCAGCACATTATAAACCACGTGTGTCTGATCTCTGCTCACTCTCCAGGTGTTCTGTCCTCCTCAGACACAGAAAATACGATAACCTGCTGGAGAAGGGTCTGCGGGCTGACAGTGCTCGTACTAGGGGGTGGCAGGGGAGAGATGGGGCTTTACGTTGGGTTGGTTTAATTTCCCTCCTCCCTCCTTCCCCGTCAGCTTCTGGTTCCTGGTGGATTTCTAACTGGACACTGCTGTGCACTTTGGTCAGTGCTTTCTCGTATCTGGCTTGTACCACACACTGGGTGTGATGATGGCAAAAGGGACGTTTCTTCCAGTGCTGCTGTGCTGGTGGGTGGTGCCCAGGCTCAGGGGAGACCTTCTGGCTCTGACAGCTCCTGACAGGCGGTTGGAGCCAGGGGGGGTCGGGCTCTGCTCCCAAGGAACAAGGGACAGGACAAAAGGAAACAGCCTCAAGCTGCCCCAGGGGAGGCTTAGGATGGAGCCGAGGAAGAAT
>WUAM01000179.1:4628288-4650848 GCA_024336885.1 Actenoides hombroni | reverse complement strand
ATGTTGCTCTGTTTGCTGAAGGGGCTGGAAACGCGCGCGCGTCTCGTGTGCCGCGTTCCCGGGCGAGAGCGCGTCTCCACACACGCGCGCTCTCCCTCGCTTCCTTCCCTTCAGACTGTCATCAGACGTGTTCTGTTCAAGGCCGTTCCTGTCAGGTGTCAGAGCGGGCTGTGGGCAGTCTTCAGACGAAGAATTTTTCTAGAAATGAAAGTAATTTTTGTCGACTTTAACTTACAAATGCTGCTCCAAGTCTAACGCGGTGTTGGTTGGCACAGAAGTGTTTCCTCCCCCCTCAGAAGACAGGTTATTCCCATCACGGGTCCAGGGTTCTGGTCTTCGCTAGAATATTTTGGCGCTTTCTGAGATGAGGTTTAGGGGCTGAGCCCTGATTTTTGAAGACAGCCTTAGCCAGAGCTCGAGTTTGTAGGGTTTGAAATAAATAATTAAGCAGGTAAGTAACTGCGGGTGAATTTCTCTGGCCGTATCGATGACTCCGGGGTTTGTGGGTGCGATTAGTTGAGCAATATAACATTATTAGGAGGGGTGCACACAGTTAATTGCGGGCACAATTGCAAGCCAATATGAAATTGTCTGAACAGCTTGTAGAAGTTGGATCTTGCCTGTTTGGGGGTTTATTTTTGTTACATGTCTTCCATTTCAGTATGGAGAATACTATCAAATTAGCTGGAATTTTTCCCCGCTGTTGATCTAGCATTGTCAGGTTTAGCTTTGTAAATATATTTTCATTAACATCCTAAGAGGGTTTTGGAAAGCAAAGAAAATGAAAACTATTCATCTTCAAGCCGCTCTTGAGCGGCTCCTTTTTGATGGTTGACGCCCCAGGTACGGTTCGGGGTTGGCTCGTGCACGGTCCCCGTGGAGCGCGGTGTCATCCCTCGCCGGGGTGCCAAAGCCAATCCGAGAGGCCTCTTTGCCCCTCGCCCCTCGTGCCACCAGCAGCATCCTCACCCTCCCACGCTCTGGTTTAGTGCCTCCCCCCTTTGGCAGGTTGTGCTTTACGACAAAACAGCGGAAAAAATTGCCCTGAGGTTTTGTGTTTGGAATTCTTTCCGCTGTTGCGCTCGCTGTCCCCACAGCCGAGCGGTGCCCGTGGCAGGGGAGGGGGCAGCAGCTCTGGGAGGGAAGCGCGGCAAATGCTGCCGAGGGAGGGGACAGGGGACGGCCCAGTAAATGGAGCGTGAAGATGGGCAACCTGCTCTTTGTCAGTGCCTGTTTGCTGACATGAGAGCGGAGAGATTGGCTTTGGTAAGGAACATGAAGTATTCACACTGAGAATGGAAAAGGAGGGGGAGGGGGGAAAGGGAGCCTGTTCTTTGTGCTGCGTTGCACAGAAGTCAGGAAAGCCTCTCGTAGCTGCAGCCTGGCATCAATCCATTCCCTCTGCTCTTTGGTCTGCCAGAACCAGCATCTTTACTCCCTTCAGCAATAAAATATTCTCTTTGCATCTCTGTCTTGCCATCCCCTCTCCTTTCAACAATTAGTTCCCTCCCTCACCTTCTCCTGCTGATAAAAAATACATGATCCCGTCTCTGGCAGGAAGCGCACGATAGAGCCCCAGTCACGGGGTGTCTGATTGCTAAGTCAGTGTTTCCCCTCTTACATTTTCACTTCTGTAGCGTGTATTATTTCGGGTTGACCCTAATATGTCAAACCCGAAGCCTGAGTGGGTACCTTTGCAGAACCAGGGTGCGTGCCACGTGCTTCTGCTGGTGCTCCCCCGGGAAAAGCCGCGGCACTGCCCTGGCAGGCTGTCGAGGACAGGGAGCTGCCGGGCTCGGCTGTGTCGTGCTCCTGCCGTGCCCGTTTCACACCCACCGGCACCTGCCTGGATGAATACAGCCATTAGTCCCGTTTGCGCAGAGGGGTTGAAGTCTCCTCATCGAAATCCAGTCCTGTCTAGGCAGGGGATTGGACGGAGTGTGGAGTGTGGATGTGTAAAGAATGAGTAATTCCTCCTCCGCCCCCGCCCCACGCCGAGTGACCGGCGATGGCTCTGCGGTGTGGGCTGCTCCAAGAGAAGCATGTGCTGGGTTTGTCGCGTGCTGCAGCCTCCAAGAGTTGTCCTGCCCGTGAAAGGCGGGACGTTGACACGCACCAGACACTCTGCCGTCCTGGCTGTCAGCTGGAAAATCAGCTACAGTGGTGCAGAAAGAACCGGGGAGGATTGTGCTATCAAACTGCACCTCCCAGAACCCTGGGGAGGAGGGTGCTACGTTCATTAAAGAAAAGTCACAGACCAGACTCGCCCCAAAACCTCCCTGGTTCTGGAGACCTGTGGGTAAGAGCTGGTGGGTGGCCGGGGGGACGAGGGGGGTCCTGGAGAGCACCTGCAGCAGCCTGGGCCGTGTGCTGGCAGCCGGCAGTGCCCACGTCCCTCTGCACGCACAGCACGAGCTGCTGCCTGGCTCTTGGCAGCTGGCGAGGGACCACAGCGTGCTCTGGAACGCCAGGTCGGGGCCCTCGCTGCCAGCCCAGGGAGTGCTGCAGACCCGACCGGGGCTGTGGGCAGGTGGGGCAGATACCAGGCTGGACAGGCGGTGAGGAGCAGCAGTTATTGGCAGACCCCATCTCTGCTGAGCTCATCGCCTCGACGTGCCGTTGGAAATCGAGTGAGAACTAGACCAGGGCTTTTAGAAGACTCAATCTTGCATACTTTTTTTCTGATAGATGTAGAAAAGAAACAGAATTAATCACATTCCTCCTCGGTTTTGCCTTTGGTGGCTCTTGGATAGTGGTGAAGGTTTCAGGTGGGACAGAGAGATGTCAAGTTTAACTCCTCTCCTAAGCAGGAGGTGACATTTTCCACTACTGTTGGTGTTGAATTGGAGGCTGACAGAGGCTTCCCTGCTTTAGACCCTGTGCTTCCCTGTCGGCCCTTCTGCTGCAGGGATCTTCAGCTGTGGCCCTGCTGGAGCTTTATTTTGCTTCTCAAATGAAAACAAGATTTGAGAAAAATGATTAAGACTTGAAATCCTCGTACATCACTGGAAGGGAAAGAATATTTCTGTGTTATTGTACTCACTGTGTTTTTCTCTTGTCTCATTTTCCAGTCGTGCCAAGCTGACCTTGTGAAGGACAACGGCCACAAGTATTTCCTTTCAGTTCTGGCAGATCCTTATATGCCAGTAAGGACAAGTCCTCTTCATTCCGGCTCTTCCAGCATCTGCTGCCAGTGTCTTAGCTTATCTGTCGCTGTTCTGATGTGGTTGGTGGCTCCCACCTCCACCCCCTGTGACACCCTCTGCTCTCCCGGGAAAGTCATTGCTGAGCTGGGGAGCTGGTGACCAGCAGAGTTAGAAATGCTCCTGCCAGGCTGCACCACAGAGACACCAAAGGAGACCAGGATGTGCACGCTTGTTTGGAGCTGTATAAGTGCAGATTTCTCCATGGGGATGGTGGGAGCTGGGGGCTCCTGGGGGCTGGGTGCAGAGGCAGCCTAATTGCGCTGCAGCTTCCGCACATTCCCTCTGCAAAAGTTTGTTGTGGTTCCCTGGCAGAAGTAGTTGTGTGGCTCCTCCAGAGCAGCGCACGGGGTTGGTTGGGAGGATGGTGTTGGCGTGGCTGGTGAAGCAGCTCGGGTGTAACCACGACAAGAAATTCCAGCTCTCTTTGCCCTCTCTCGTTCCTTTGATGTGGTCCAAACTGCACTCAGACTCGTGTTTCAGAAAGCAGGGGCTCTAGTTGTTCTCTGGCCTGTTTTCTAGATCACAATTAATTGTGTATTGTTTTAAGGCTGAACACAGGACGATGACAGCTTTTATCCTGGCTGTGATTGTTAACAACTACAACACTGGACAGGTGAGTCCCAATGTCCTTTCATCCTCTCCTGCTTCTCCTCTACATGGTGCCTTTGCTTTGATAAAGGTGCCCTGGCTTGCAGTAAAGCACAACCCTGAACTGGAAAACTGAACTGGAAGATGGCTTTACATTTTTTGTGTGTGTGAATTAAAAGAAATATTGACCCGGAGGTGTGACAAACACGTTATGTGCCTGGCACCTGGAAGTGGAGGTTAAGGACATGAGTCACTCAAGAAGTACCCCTCCAGGCAGCGCAGGGATGTGCTGTTAAAGAAATAGTGCCTCGTTCCTGTCAAGTGGAAACTTGATGGCTGTGATAAAGGTCTGGGGAAGGGTACAGGGAATGAGCCATAAACCTTGGGGCTCTGACAGGTGCGAGGTGTATTTCCAGTGAGGAAAAAAACCAGGCTTTATGTGCTACAGGAAGCATTTGTAACGCTCAACTATTAACTAGCTGTAGCAGCCTGTAGCTGACCTTCCCTTCGTGCTGCTCCCAAATGGTATTCTCTAACAAAATGAGGGTATAACCACCCAATCGTTACTTTCTCTTGATTTCCTGTCTATTTCAGAACTAATCTTTGTTTTTGATGCTGAGGTGGGAAGCTGTCATCCAAAACAAATTGCATCGATTTGTCTTTTAGGAAGCTTGCCTTCAAGGAAACCTGATTGCTATCTGCCTGGAGCAGCTGAACGATCCCCATCCTCTCCTGCGTCAGTGGGTGGCCATTTGTTTAGGACGCATTTGGCAGAACTTTGACTCAGCCAGGTGGTGCGGTGTGAGAGACAGCGCTCACGAGAAGCTCTACAGCCTCCTCTCGGATCCCATCCCCGAGGTAAGAATCCAACTTGTTAAGTAAGCGCCAGTGTCAGAATTCTGGCAGAGGGCTCCCGAAATTCTTACAAAACCAGGGCCTTCGAGAGCTTTACAATTGTGTCTGCTTCGAAGAAAGATCTTACAGTGGTGCAGAACATGCAAACCCTGCGAGAGAAGCAGCCAAGGAAATGCAGGGGGAATTCACAGAACCTGAAAGCTCTGGAGTCTTGGCACTGGAGTTAGGAAACGCCACATTTTTTACTTACTTGCCTATCAGAAGCTTGTTAAAAACGTGGTCCCAAAACTCGCTGTGTGTCGCAAAAAAACCCCTCTAGTCTTTTTGTCCAAGTATGAAAACTTCTCCTCCTGGTCTGTGTGAAAATACATCTTTAATTGCCTGTGTTTTACCTTTGTGACAAACTCTGCAAGGGAGAAGCGATTCTCGTGCAGAGCCCGGCTGTGATTGACAGAGCCTGTCAGACCCCAGCCAAATTACAGCGCGCGTGGGAGAAGCGAGCCTGGAGAGAAACACCACTGCCACCGTGCAGCGATTAGCGATTAGATCCCCTCTGACTTGCAGCCTTTCTGTCCCGCATCCTCCACCTTCTTGCTCTGGCCCCCTCTTTGCCCTGCGTCAGGAGCGGGATTGGTGCGGAGGTCGGGTTTGCCGGCCCTCTTGGACACCTGCACCTCTCGTGGAGAAGCCAGAACCGGTGTTTCTACTGGTGTTGGATCCCGCAGTTGCTGGTTGTGCTGCACACGCTCACTTGCAGCCCCTGCCAAGGCAAGCTGTGGCATTACCGAGCCATCTGATCCCTCTTGTCTTTGGCGATCTGGCAAAATTCACCCCGATTCGAGCTGCTGCTCCTTCTCCTTTTCTTTATTCCATCATCTTCCTGCTGTTCCATAAGCCCTCATCTGAAGGCTGCAGTTCAGCACTTTTATTGAAGGGATTCACATCCCAACCGTAACTCCCTGTGTACCTCACTCCTGTTAATTAATATTCTAGGCAACGCCAACTGGAAAAATCACCCATGGGAAGGTCACCAAGTATTCTGGGAAATTAAACACACTCCTGCATCTGTGAATACTTAAAACTTTGTGCTTTGCTGAATCTGTTTTGGTTTCTACTCCCCATGGGCATCTCTTTAACCCTCGCTATTTACCTGACACAACAGTCCAGGTTTCCAGAGATGCCATTTGTGGGGATAAGAAGACTCCAACTGGCAGACTTCGGGCTGGAAACAAGAGGTGAATAACAACGAATGTTCGTGTCTCACAGGTTCGCTGCGCCGCGGTCTTTGCGCTGGGAACGTTTGTGGGCAACTCTGCTGAACGGACCGATCACTCCACCACCATCGACCACAACGTAGCCATGATGTTGGCCCAGCTCATCAACGACGGCAGCCCCATGGTTAGAAAGGTAAGGAGGGGCTGGCGCTGCGGGAGCTTGGTGGGCTGGTGAGCCGGTGAGCTCTGCGTTACTGAACGGGCTTTTCAACGAACTGGACTCATCTGGCAATCTCTGTTTCACCACAAAGTCTTCTCAACCTCAGTTCCTGCTGAGAAGCATCACGCAGAGGTGACACCGGCAGCCACCAAGGCGTCACCCGCCGCACCGTCCCGCGACGCTCGCCGTCCACGTGCCCTCTCGTAGCCCACACACTACAACGTTTCATTTACTCTGAGGCGGGAGGAGCCTCCTGACAGGAGTAATACCGGTGGAGTGTAGCACGTCATCGTGTGAGACTGTTGGCCAGATCAAACTGGTCCTGCTGTTTGGTGCAGCTCATGTGTGCTGCTAAGCAATTGTCCGAAATGGGAGTAACGATCTCAGGGCGGGGGCGGGAGTTTTTATATCCTTTCCGCCTGTTAATTTAAAGAGAGTGTGAAGAAAGGGGTGAGGAAGGAGAGCCATGATGCTGAAGTCTTTCTCAGGTGCACAACGCACTGAGAATTCTTGCTGGGCTGCGCTTCTGCTGATCAACTCTCCTGTTGATTACTGCTGTGACTGCAGTATTTTACCTCACAGCATCTCGGGGTTTAAAGGGACTAGTAACGTGTTGCTAGAAACACGGAGCATGTGGCAGTCCTAGGGGAGGAGGAGGAGGAGAGGGAGGAAGAGTGCTGCGGGGAGAACATGAGAGCTCTGTCAGTAACAAGATCTTGCTGCTTTTGAAGGCACAAGGACGGTTGACAGACGGCTTCAAAGTAACTCTTCAGGTTTTGGAGAATTGCAGTTTCTGATGCGCCGTTGTGCAGCAATAGTTCATTAAATAGTTTTTGACATTCTGGCTTGTTCTTGGCAGGTGTACTTAGGTGTCCTAATGCTTGTGTTTACTGAACTGGAACACCAACACCCTGACAGTTGTCACCGGCATTGTGAGGATTAATTTTCTTGCCTCGTTCCGGCATTTAATCAGTTTAATTCAAGAGAGAACTGCATGCCACGCGGCATGCTCTCGGAGATACATAAATCTCTCGTTTGGAGATGAGTCTCCTGAACAGAAAACAGCAACCAAAGGCAGCTCTCCACCTCTCCTGGTTGCTGTTTCCAAGCGCCTAGAGCAAGCGGTACCTAACTGAGGGTCTGAACTTCACCTTCTCTATCCTCCCCACCCCACTAATTCAGGTTCTCAGGTTGCAGCCATGAGAGGAAAGGGACTGATGATCCCTCGTGGGTAGGCAGCACCGTTCTTGTGTCAGCTGCTCGTGTTGCAGGTCAGCGTGAGACTGACAGCAGCGTAGGATTCCAACACCAGAGCATTTTGTGGAAGAGCTGAGCCGTGTCCCCACGGGCCTCCTGTCAGATCCTTCTTCCTTCAGCTCACAGCAAACATGGGACAGGCTGTACGACGAGAGCTCTGCTCCCCGCATACGTGTGCGGCACGGGGAGAGGGCCAGGCTGTTCTGTGGAGGGCTGAGGACACTGATCCTCACTCTGCAGGTGACACACGCTTCTCGTGGGCCAGGCTGCTGCACGCACAGGAGCAGAGCAGAGGGAGCTAGGTGCTGGTCATCAGTTCAGTGCTTCCTGTGACACCACATCCATTTGACAATACCACCCAGTAACATCAACAGTAATGACCAACAGGTTGCACAAAGAAGCTGTGGATGCCCCATCCCCGGAAGAGTTCAAGGCCAGGCTGGATGGGGCTCTGAGCAACCTGCTCTAGTGGGAGATGTCCCTGCCCACGGCGTGGGGGTTGGAACGAGATGATCTTTAAGGTCCATTCCGTGCCCATACTGTTCTGTGTTTCCCTTTGATCTATTGTTCCTGACCTATGTAACCATGAAATACCCGTTTCTTCTGCTCTTTCCATAGGAGCTGGTGGTGGCTCTGAGTCACCTGGTGGTTCAGTACGAGAGCAATTTCTGCACTGTCGCCTTGCAGTTCATGGAAGAAGAGAAGAATTACCCACTCCCTTCTCCAGCTGCCACGGGTAGGTGTTTGGTGGCTGTGTGGGTGGGAAATGTACAGCCTGAAAGCGTTTGGGAACTTTTATTTAGGGAGTTTGCCCATCAGAATGAAATTCTTGCTGGTGGTGATTTATCAAGCAGCGCCGTTGCGACAAAGTTGAGTGACACGGTGGGTCACTCTGGTGGCCAGTTAGCCCTGTTAAGACAGTGCGCTGGAGAACTGCATCCTCTGCTGAGCCTCCATCTAAACCAGCTACAGCTCACCAGCAAGCTGCAGAGCCTCAACACCCTGTCAAACTCAAAAGCATTCCCTTCCCATCAAGACTGAAGCACATTTGTCAAGGCAGCACACAGGCTTAGCAGATGTTTCCCCCCCCCCTGAATTATCCCAAAACTTCCATGTCACGTTGACCTAATGAGCAACCTCATCCCACAGCAAGGAACTGACCGTGTGCTTTGTAAAGCACCAGACAAGGAGCAGTAGAAAAGCTTTGTGCTCTGTGCTGTCGTCCCATCCCTTTTGTTGTGTCTGTTGCTTTATGTGAGGAACGGAAAGCCCTGGTGAAATCGTTGCTAACCTCGTATTTTCTTTAGGTATTAAGTACATTGGGAATCTTGGAGGATAATGGGACTGTTGCAATGGAAACTCGGAGACAATGGCATGCGCTGTCTCTGCGATGAGCAGCTTGATCTCCCTATTGTCAGAATAACTAAAGCTTATTGGAAAACAAGCTTCTTCCCATTTGCCCTTTTCGCTGCAGGAAATAAACATTCCCTGTGGTTTACACAGTGTTTTTCCCTACCCAAAAAAATCCTGACGTCTCTATAAGTAGGATGCACTGGAAGCGTTGGTCCCACCACCATAATGCAGCCTCCTCTGCAGTGAGACAAAATAGCTGTTCTGAAGCCATGGTACTCTGTATGTGTTTGTTTAGGATTGAAAATGAGAAAGTTTGGGAAATTGTATGTATCCAGGTCATGGGTGAAATGTAAGTTGAAACCAAGCCTGAAATTTGGTCGGGAAACCGGAATTTTCCTAACTCTTTATAATGAGAAAATGTACTGGATTTTTAATGAGCAGAAGCAGACAGAAGCCTGCAAATGCTGCCTCTAAATGGTGTCTGCTGCAACAGCCTGTCCTAGCACAGTGTCTGGGCAGTGGCCCAGCAGCAACCTGGGGAGAGGAGTCCTTGTGCCTCTCTGGGTAGTCGGCCGGCACTGGCAAGGCTCGGCTCCACTGGTTTTACTGGATGTAACAAAATCACCTTCTGAACAGCAGAGACACGCGTTCCTCACTGGGTACACGCACAGAGGATCTTCTCTCATACCTCATTATGTCTTAGCCTGATGAACAGTGACTAAATTCTGTTGGTGTGGACAGTATTTCAGTTATGTATTTGCTGGGAGGTAACCAAAAGGCCACGACTGCTTTGGGTACATCTGTAATTGCCAACTTTTGCATCCCCAGAGGGTGGGAGTTTGACCCCCGTGCGAGATGGTCCGTGCACGCCGAGGCTGCGGTCCGTCAGCTCCTACGGGAACATCCGAGCAGTTACCACAGCCAGGAACCTGAACAAGTCCTTGCAGAACCTCAGCCTGAATGAAGAATGTAAGAGAGATGACCAAATTCTTTCACTTTTCTTTTCCTCCTCTTTACCTGCCTCTTGCAAGCCAGAAAATACCACGTGCATGGCAACATGAACTGAACCTAACTTAGCCCGGATTATCCAGCTGCCAGCTCCAAGGGCTTAGATGAGAAACCCCTTCATAATTGGTTTCGATTTTCTGGTTATTATTACTGATTTTCCTGTTTGTTTGGTGATCAAAAAGGTGTCTTCCAACTTCCTATATTATGTGGATTTTCAACTGAATCTCTTCTGCCCCCTCGATGCTTGCTCTGTATTGAAACATTCAGTATTTAGAAGGCGAGGATGAGGATTTTCCAGCACCTTCAGTGAGGGTTGCAGGATTTAGAAGAGGTCTGTTATTGCTGGGTGAAAGCTGTTCTCTCTCCAGTTCTTGTTTCAGCACCTGCCTCCTTTTTCTTTTGGCAGCTGGAAGCTCTGTTGCGTTTTCTCCTGGGAATCTCAGCACCAGCAGCAGTGCCAGCAGCACCTTGGGCAGCCCTGAGAATGAAGAGTATATCCTGTCCTTTGAGACTATTGACAAGATGAGACGAGTCAGCTCTTACTCTTCTCTGAATTCACTGATAGGTGAGTAAAACTCTCCTACCCTTCCTTTAGTGTCCCCTTTCTCCACACGCCTGCACTGGCTTTTGTGGAAAGTTCACATCTTAGCTCCTGCCAAATTTCTCAGAACACCAGAAATGCTGCTCCTGTGTTTGGGTACGTGCAGAGCAGAGTCCCTCTTGCTCTGGTGGAGGGACTGGAAGTGAGGACTGTTGGCTCCAGCTCTAGGACAGCAGTGCTGTTAGGAATTTGAGCACAAAATGTGGCGCATCCAGGAATTTCACATCCACTGAGGTTTCGCTGGCAGGAGAATGACAGCGAGGACAGACACCCCGTCCCATGGACAGCAGCTGGGCACTCTGGCTCTAACTGCTCCCTGGGTTATTTTTCGTGGGTAGTTATTTCTCTACAGCGCAGCCACTTTATTGTGTTACTCATCCAGGGAAGCCTTGCCTGGCTAATTTCCTATGTGGGTTTATATGGACGTCGTTAAAATAGGACATAAAAAAGAAGAAATCCCAGGCTGTGGCTTAAAAGCAGAAAGACTTGAGTGTTTCATAGAAATCTGCTTTTGTGCAAAGAGTTCCATGGCCGATCCTTCTGCCTCCAGTCCCCTCTGCATTATTTCCTCCCAAAGAAGCAGCTCTGACGTCACTAACAGCACTGAACTTTTTAACACCACTCGACAGCCCCTTTCTCTCGTGGCATCCGACTCTCTGGGTAGGTGCAGAGCTCTGCAGAGTGAAGGGCTGGAGCCCAGGAGGGAGGGAAATTTTCCTTGTATTTATGCAGCACTAGGCTGACTGGCGGGTAATGGACCATTTGCATTTCTTTTATAGACCAAAACTGGAGTGTTTATATTGGGCTCATTCAACTCAGTTGTTTCTCAATAGCATTCCCAGTCCTGTCTGTTACAACAGCATCGCTTTGATCTAGCTGTTGTTTTTCAAACAATCCAAACACAGACCACACGCAGAAGGACCTCACTTTTGGACCAGGCTCCTCTTGGGGAGCAGGGAAAGGCAGCACACAGCAGAGGAGTGCTGGGGGAAGCCTCTGGATTTTCTTTGTAATCAGCAAATGTGCCCATAATTTTCTAGCCCTCAAAATTCAGTGACAGGAGAGTGATGTAGCTCGGAGAGGAGCCCACCTGGGGATGGACTTGCCTCGACTGAAGGAACACTTTGCTCTGCTCTGTGTTTTCTGGAAGGAACGGTGATTTGGCTCTCCTGAGATGAAAGATTCTGGGGTTGTAATTCCTGAGTCACTGTGGCAATTTAAAATCATGTGTTCATTAGAAACTTAATCAATTAATTTGCTTTTGATTGAAGATAATTAAATTGGATCTTCTAAAGCATGACAGGAATGTTAGGAAATGTCTCTCCATCTTAAGCTGGAACTTGAGCTTTCTCATTTCCACCAGTGCACGCTGGTGTCTGCTTGATGGTTCGTGTGGGTCTCGAGAGCTTTACAGCACAGCTGGGAAGGAATCTAGAGGTGAGCTGGAGATGAGGGAGGGAGACCTCGGCAAACAAAAAGAGCAGTTCTCCGAAGCCTTCCTCATTCCTATTCACTCAGAGGAGCTCATATCCAGCTGGAAACGACAGAGCTTATAGAAGTGTTTAAAATTCATAACTCACACAGAATCCCATTACCTTCAGCATTTGCCTGCTGAAAGCCAGGCTTGTTTCATTTCTACTGAAGAATCACCATCTTCCAGCCCGCTCTCTCCTGCTCCCCAAGGAAGGAGGTTTCAAAATGCCATCAGCTCCAGCTACCCTCAGTAGTGCTGCAGCTGCTGCACAGCCAGCCCGGGCTCACATTAACCCCTTTCTTTAAAGTTTTAGTGTGCAATAAAACACTGCTGTGGAGCCAGCGAGAGCGGGGTGGCTCGGCGAGGAGCCCACCTGGGTGCTGGGCTTGTCTTGACTGAAGAAATGTTTTGCTCCAGCCTCTCTTTTGGAAGAAGTAATGGCAATTTGGCTCTGCAGTGATGGCTCTGCCAAATATTGGAGGCAGGCGGAGCGGTAAGAAGGATGTTTTGAGCGCATGGGTAGACTCAAACCAAAGCAGAAATCGAGTCTGTGATAATAAAAGTGGAAATTTTCAACCACAGTTTAATTGTGTGCTCTATACTCTGCATTCCCTTGGCTGATTTATTGATTCGGGGCTTTCTTCCCCTCTTGCAATTTAAGGAACGTGGTGCTAGAGGGATTATTCTGGCTCAGTCTCTGCTCTTTCCTGACAGTGCGGCATCGTACGATGGATGTGCTTCTTCCCAGAAACTTGAGGAAAACCTCTCCATTCCTTCTTGTCCCATTTTAGAAGCAGCTTCTTAGCTCAGTACAGGCCAAACGTCCTCGTGTAGTACCCTGCACCAAGTGCAGGGTGCACTTTCAGTCTAGGTGTGCTGTTTCCTGGCAGGCTGTCCCTTGACCAGACAGTCCTGTTACCAGAAGAGACATTTCTTCCTGGCCCACGTTTTCAAGCTGGTGAGAGGCACTTTTTGGGCAGTCAACAAAGACATCAGCTTGGATGGGAAGCTGAGCCTGGCTGCTTTCTCCGTACAGCTAGTCATTAATCTTGGTGTCCTGGAAATGTTTAGTTTCGTTTAGTTTTAAGGTAGGAAAAGGGAAGGAATTAAGATGGGGGTTTTTTCATACCTTGAGGCTGATTATTCACATTGCAAACTGCATGATTAAAGTCTTTGTCCTACAGAGAGCATCACTGGAAAGATTCTATTAGGGAAAGATCAAAGGAGGAAGAAAATAAATCTTGGAGTGACGAAATGCTGGGGAATAGGGTTTTTTTTCCAGCAGGAGAGGCAGGGGGCAGAAAACTATTTGGCATGTCACAGAATCTGTCCTGAAGAGTTGCCTTGAAGAACCACTTACAGCAGGAGGTTGCTGCAGTGAGGCTGAGGAGATCAAGAGCAGTAGGTGGACAGTGAGCTGCAGCAGATAAGAGCGTGAGTGTCGGGACGGGTGGAGCCTCCTTCTCTATCACTAGGCAATATATTTAAATGCACAGACATAATGAGAAGTAACTGGTCAAGCAGCAGTATTTATAAATAGTAACTGGCATAGCAGCAAAATGCAGGGATCCGAGTGGTTTTCAGAAATGGAAGCTGGATGTAGAGGCTGCTCATGGTGGGCTACTTTCATGTGGGCTTTGCTCCAGGGGAACATTTTTTCCTAGTAGACTTTTTTCCTTACGAGCTGCTTCTGGTTTCTGCTGAAAGATGAAGAAGCTGGTGCATTGCCGTTTGACTCGGGGGTTGGAGTGTGCGGGGACCCCTTTGCGTGGCCCCGTGCAGAGAGAGCAGCTTGCAGGCTGTCAGCTCTGTGCAAGAAGAGCTGATTCCTGTTCCTCCAAGGAACAGGCTGCCGAGCAGAGTTCCGAGAGCAGGCTTCAGGTGTCCTCTCCATCCCAGCGGCTCTCGCAGGGCCTTCTGCGTCACTCGCGGGCAAAGGAGACGCTCACGCGGTGCAGGTTGAGAGAGCAGGTGGGATTGGCCCTGCTGGGAAGCAGGTGCCCGAGCCCTCGGGTATGGTTTGGTCTGGAATATCTCAGGCGTGGGTTTCAGTGCGTGCCAGGCCAGCCGTGCCCTGCGCTGGGGCCGGCTCAGCTGCTGCTGGGTTGTGGTGCTGTGCTGGGAGAGGAGCAGACTGCACCTTCTTCTGCAGGTCAAGGCTTACATCTCTGCGGCCATTTTTACAGGGGATTAGAAGGAAACCCCGTCGAGGCCTGGCAAATCAAAAAGAAGAGATAAAAACACCAGCGTTTGTTCGCGCAACCAGCGTGGTCCTGCCCTTCGTGCGCTCCGTGACCCGGCTGCAGGACCTCGGGCAGGTCCCCTCCTTGGGGCCGCTGCACGGTGCTGGCTGTTAAATTGAACTCGCAGTTATGCATATGCAAAGCAAATCAAAGTCGTCAGTAAAGGCAGGCAATTTATTTTTTTACATTCTTAGCGGAGAGGAATCATTTTGTAAACGTAAATCCATACTGCAAGGTCCATTTAACTGGCTTGGAATCACTCTGACTAATTACAGAGCTGTCTGCTTAGATTAACACCCCGTCCCCCTTGCTCGGCTCTTTGTTTGCATCTCCTGGATGGTTTTTGCATTTCAGTCCATTACGTGAAATCAAGCTGCTGTTCCTCCTGCCACCTCTGCTGCCTTCCATTATCCCACCGCCTCGGTGCTCAGGTTTTTACAAGGAACTGTGTCAGATGTGTCACTCGACTGAATCGCTGCCTTGGGCGGGGGGAGGATGGCAGAAGAAAGGACCGGTCCTTTGAGCACCAGCTCTGAGCCCGAGTTGCCTTTGTAGAAATTCCCTCTGTTCTTTTCAAAGGCTGCCGAGCGAAGGAGGAATCGCTCCGGCGCAGTTCTGGTTTAAATTTCTTTTTTCGTGATGCTCAGATGTATAAAAAATGTCGTTGGGCTTTTTCTTCGTGGCTGCGTCATGAATGAGGTGGTTATCGGAGCCGCTGGCAGAGCTGGTGGCTGCCCTCTTGCTCTCCCTTGCTCTCCTTTTCCTTTCTCTGTCTTTCAAGGGCTTTGAAAGAAATCAAGCCGGTCAGATTTCCCACCGGTCCTTACGCACAGGACCAAACATAGGAGGCAGAGCTCTGAGCAGACCTCAGATGACATTACCTGGCTAGCTGCTTCAGTGGCTGGGGCTGTTTTTCCTCCCACAGCTTGTAGCACTTTGTCTCTCTCTCGTGTTCTTTGTCCTTCCCCCTCCCCTTATCCTTTCCCTGGCAATAGCAGCTTCCAGGATGAACATGGCAATTGGGAAAATAAAACCTAAATGGTCAGAAAATAAAACCTAAATGTGCTGGAGGAAACGGCCAAGCAGAGTGTCGCCTTCCTTGCGGCCGGGAGGCTTAACCCTCGTCTGAGCAGAGACTGACTTCATAGCACCTTGGCATTTTCTTTATTTTAAACGTGGGCACAGGAGCTTCTGCCAAAGGCGGTGACTTGTGCCCGTTGTGCCCAAAGCCAAAGCTGCAGCTGGATCCGCAGCGCTGAGTTCCGCTCGGCTCGTGCGCGCTGTGCCTGCCGCATCCCCTGCACGTGGGGCTCTGTCCTCAGCTGGCATAAACCAAACAGGGCAGATGGGTGGGTGCACTGTGGCAGTTGGATTCCAAATCATTTCATTTGTCCTGGGTGAATTTAACATTGTTGTACCTTTGGGCCCTGTGTCTACCTGTCTTGGAGAGGTGAGGACGAGCTGTGGGAGGCTGGGGTGTAGGTACCCCCCGGACATGGGCAGCACTGTCCAAGTGGTGCCATCACAAACACTTGTGAGTTTTCCATATGAAAGTCTGTAAGCAGGTGCCACTTGGAAAATGCTTTGGGTGTCAGCTGAGCAAGAGACCCTTTTCCTTGCAGGGCAAACGGGAGGATGATGTTAGCTGGTCTAGCTGGTATTGCCTTCACATTTTGCAGAACACTTTGTCATGTGCTGGGGAATTTTTCTGGCAGAAGACAAGACTGCCTTGGTTAGTGCAGACAGGCTTATGAACGTACTCCTGAAGCTTATTACCCTTCACTTCTCGCCTGCTTCAGCTGGAGCTCAAACCTGGACTGTCCAAGTCTGTTTTCTCTTGCTTTGAGTATCAGGTTTAGCAGCTTTGTGAGGTGAGAAGCTGCTTGTTGACCAAGGAACCTTTTCTTCTGAACTTAACACTTTATATTTAGATGCCTCCAGAAACGCGAAAGGAAATGCAGCAACAGCTTGATCTGTCATTTACCACTGATTGTGACTCATCTCAAAGCCCTATTTTTGTTCCTTTTTTTTTTGTTTTTTTTTTTTGTTAGTGCAACCACTTTAATATTGCCCAAATGGCTCAACTCCCAAACGACGGTGTTACAACTATTAGATGTTGTGAGGGCTAGAAGGAAAAATAACAAATGAAAGATGGGCCTAAAAGCAGCAAAATAAAATGTTCACAGAATTTTGTCAGTTGTTGCAAATGCTTATTAATCTGAATTGTACTTCGAATCTGTCGGTCCCTTCTGCTGAAATACCAAGCAGCAGGATATTCTCCTCAAATAACAGACAATGGAGGAATTGATGTGAACGTCAACAGGAAAGACTGAGTTAGACTCGCTGCTTTGCAGGGGTACAGGTTCCAAAGCTTCGTTTTTAATATTTGGGTGTTCAGTAAACTTGGAGAATAGATAAAGCCCTGAATACTCAAGCTGAGTACTCATGCTTAAAAACAGCAATAAAAATAACCATAAAAATATAAGCCAGTAACTGTGGGTTTATACCATTTAGTATTTTAGCTCAGGAAATCCGAAGACATTATCCATTTGGCCTTTTTCAGATTATTTGCTTCAGCAGCCTAGAAAACTAGCACATCAACTGGAGCTTGTGTAGGTAGTCTTGAATTTATTTTGCTTTCTCCCACTTTCATTTTACAAGCCCTTGCAAGAGTTCACAAGGACGGACAAAATGGAGACAAAATGCCCGTGTAGGGAGTTTTTGAGCTCTTCTCTTGATGTTTTCCCAGATGTCATTGTGATGTTTGGAGTTCTAATGAATTTTCTCACATAAGATCAAAGAGTTTGAGTTGATGGATCGTCATGTGCTGTGGGGCTTTGTTTTTTGCTTGGTTATTTTTCTTTCATTCTTTCTTTCTTATTTTAGGTGTGAGTTTCAACAGTGTTTATACCCAGATTTGGAGAGTGCTCCTTCACTTAGCTGCCGACCCCTATCCCGATGTCTCCGACTTGGCTATGAAAGTTCTCAACAGCATTGCCTACAAGGTAGGACTTTCTGTGTCCGTGTGTGTCTGCGAGGGTTTTCTGTGTTGTTTTTTTTTTCCATGCTTGGGCAAAGTGTAGGCAGACTGAGCGGAAGGGGCCCATTGGAGGGCTCTGCCTGGTTCAGTCTGGATCTGTTGCAGAAGGAGCTTTTAATGTTTCGAGATGGTAAACGCTCATATGAACTCTTGATCAGGTAAAAGAAATAAATGGGGGAGGGCCTGGGATTGCTTTTGGGATATAACTCTGATACAGACCTTAGACAACAGGTCTTGTTTAGAAGTCTACTTACCTAGATCAGTCCCCGGGAGAAACCTTAAATATCCTTCATTAAATTATCCGTTTGCAAACTGATTTAGATTATGCAAGTGGGACTGGCCTGCAGACTGAAGCCACAACGGCTCTCCAACCCAGGTGAACTAGTACATGTGAGTCAGCATGCAGACACCCCTGCCACTACTCACCCCTCCAACCCAGGCCTGATCCGCCTAAACCACCATCCTCATCCCATTCCATCCTCCAGGGGTGACAAGGTGTCCCTGGAGCCTGCCATCGCTGCCGATTCAGGATGGCCAGCCTGGGGAGCTGCAGGAGCACCCTCACCTTCCACCTGAAACCAAGCACCAGGCCACCCCAGAGCATCTTCTCACCAGCTGCCTTCCTCCTTCTGCCCCGGCCGGTGGGGTCAGAAAGCTGTTGGAACGCAGCCCTTCCCACGTGCTTTCTAGTTGCTCTAGCATCAAGCCCATGAGCCATTGCAATGCAGGGTGCCATCTCTTACTGGTGATTCCCAGGGAATAATCCCGAGTCTCCACACTTAGGCTCCTAAGCCGAAGTTGCAGTAAGAGATGCCGGCATTGCGCGCTGCCATTGCGACGCCTTAGAGACTTCCTGCTTTTCAATCGGATTTTCTCTTGAGAAAACGGCTTCTCACGTGAACTCTTTTATGTGTTCCAAGTATACGTGTCAGTGAGTGGTGAGTCTGGGCTTTGGGATAGAGAATTATTTTGACAGCGGGGGCCATGAGGCCAGCCCTTCCCTGGTGATAAGAGTGTACAGCTGACTGCCAGGGAGGAGGTGCCAAGCTAAGGTGAGACAAGGAAAAGGGGAAAGATTTCCCTCTGTCTGCTCTGGATGCACGCAACTGTTTCAGTTTTGGATTTGGGAAAGCTCTTGGCAAAATGAAACGTCGCTCCTATGAGAATTCTGATTGTTAGTGGATGTTGGGTGAATTCTGTGTCGATTCTGGCAAGTTTGGCCCGTGTGTCAGTACTGAACAGAGTCCCAAAAGCTCAGGTGGATGGGGATCGTGCACCTCAGGCTCTGCTGCCCAGACAGCAGCTCTGGCCCTGGCTGCCGAAGGCAACGGCTTTTCAAATGGTTTTGCAAACCAGTACAAGAACCATTCCCATTTCCAAAGATCTTCACCCGGGGATGCTTTGGGGAACAAAATGGGTTTGTTCTTCTTTGCCTTAGCCATAAAATCCATGAGGAAACTATTTCAATATGCAAATTGTCCAGCAGCTGGGTCTGTAGCGGGCTCACTGCTGCGCACATGGTGATGCTGGGGGCTTTGTTCTGCTAGTGCCACTCGGCTTAGGTGGCTTCTAAAAAGGCTTTTTTGTTTGTTTTTTTAATTAAAAAAAAAGAATAAATTAATAAAACTGATTAACAGCCCATCAAAACGGAAATTAAGGCCTCAGATCCTGGGTTATGGTCTGGCTTTTATTCGTTTGGTTCTGGAGAAAGCTGCTGCTGTGAGCAGCGCTGCCAGGGTTTACAGCCCGAGCTCTGCCGGAGCGAGCTCAGAGTGCAGGAGCTGTCTCGTGTAAGGCGAATTAGTAACAGATACATTTTTGCTCACCATATCCTGAGATCTTTCCTTGGTGCTCATGGAGCTTTGCTGGCCCTAACAGGGAGCAGCCGGGTGCTGCTTACGGGCCCCCTGGCCCTCCCCAGCCCGTGCAAACAGCGCGTTTCCCGTTCTGTTCTGCAAATTTCATCACTGAATAAACCCAAAAGTTGATTTTCTCACTTGAAACAAAAATACCGCTTCGTGTGAAGTAAAGCACCTGAATATTCTAGATGTAGATTTAATCCTTTTGTTCTAATTAATACAAGACATGGGGAACAAGAGGCTCCTCTTTGGGACCTGGGGAGCTGCAGTGTCGTTCCGTTGACGTGACAGCGCAGAGCACTGCGATCTGTGCGGCGTGGGCTCCGTAGCTGAAAGACTCAAACACATTAACTTGGCCTTCTGGAGGGTGTCAGTGAACTGCAGCTTCCGTTCCAGTGAACCAAAGGTTCAGCCTCAAACCGTCGCCGAGCTCTGCGCTTTAAGTCTGGATGATCTTTAGCCGCGTTGCGTAGCGGGGAGGTGTTAGTCGCGTAACTCGGCTGCCCTGATGGGCGATCAGACACCACGGTGGGGCTGGAGAGTTTAAAGAATTAAATGTTGAGATGCTTTTAATCCCCCGCAGGAAAACGTGGGGCCAGAGCTGGGCGGTTTGTGTCTGTGCAAAAGCACAGATTATAGAATGGTAGGGGCTGGAAGGGACCTCTGGAGATGATTGAGTCCAACCCCTGTGCCAGAGCAGGGGCACCCAGGGCAGCTCACACAGGAACAGATACAGGGGGGGTTTGAAAGCCTCTAGAGAAGGAGCCTCCACAAGCTCTCTGTGCAGCCTGGGCCAGTGCTCTGTCACCCTCACAGGGAAGAAGTTCTTCCTCATGCTGAGGTGGAGATCACGAGCCTGCATTTCTAAAAGAGTTATTTGCGAGGCACTGCGTGAATTTAAAGTGGAATTTTTGTTTTGAAACGACACCAGTCCTGACCAGGATTTTTTGAGGGAGCCATGGATACAGATCTTTATCTACAGGAGAGCTCCAGGGGCCTTTGAATAGGGTGATGTCTTGGTGAGCAGGCTGCCCAGCCGTCCCTGCTTCCCGGGTGGGAGAGAAGCCGCTTCGCCTCGCGTGCTGACGAGCCCTTCCTCGCTCTCGCCTGGCTTGCGGCCGGGTTGTGGTTTGTATTTACGATGCAGGTTGGAAGGGCCCAACGCTCATCCCCAGCCTGGGCTTTTCCAAAATCCAAAAGGTGCTTTTTGCCTGCACCAAAACAGAGAGGACCCAGAAATGGATGCCGGCCTTTTAAGACTTCGTGAAATTGCAGTTAATTAAGGGAAGTTTGCTTCCTCCCAGGTTGCTCCATCCAGCTGTTCTTAATGGAAAGCTCGAGGCTGAATTATCCCAGAAATTATTGCTCCGCGACATCACTCCTTGGTACAGGCTTCTCTGTTCATGAGCAAGTAATTCTGACAGTGTGCTCTTTTTTCATTTATTTTTTTTTTAATGTGGAGTCAATTTGCAGAGTTATGAATTGCCATCTCCCCTCCTGAAAAGAGATGGTTTGACTGGCAGAGGAGCGAGTCCCCGGGAAACGGGGAGCTGCTGCCTCCAGTCGCACCGCTGAACCGCGGCCCTCGCGCTGCTCCCTGCCTCCGGAAAAGAAATTGCTTTGGTATTTTTCCCAGGCAAAGGGAGGACGTCTGCCACGCTCAGCTCTCTGTCTACCCCTCAGCAAATTACCCTGCGCCGACCTCGTCCCTCTGCTGTGAAACAAGGTGACGTGACCCCTCTCGGGTGACGGAGGCCTGACTGCCAGAATCTTAAAACTGAGCCTTCTGCGACTAATTAAAATTAGTTATGAATAATAATATGTCACCAGTTGCTAAATTGTTTCTACCTCCCTTCCATTCTCACGGTGTGATTGTCCTCCCCAGCCCTGTGCTGTAGCATCTGCTGCATCCCTGAGCGATGCAGAAACGAGTCGTCCTTGGCACCCCTCCCACCCCCACGTGAAAAGGAGGAAAATTACCCACGGGATGAGCCTATCTCTAGGAGGTGGCTGACTTGGGGGTCAGGTGGGCTACCTGGGGGTCAGGGCACTTGCCAGCCAGGCTTGCCGCGGCGTAGGTGTGATGGTCGTGGCTGCCCCGTCCCTTGGGAACCGGGCGGGTGGTGGCCAGGGAGTCTGAGCCCTGTCCAAGCGAGGAAGGTGGAAACCTGATCGAGTCTTCTGAGGAAGGGAGCAGTGGAGGTCATCTCCGAAGGCCCTGCGAGGAGGGGACAGGGCGTCTCCCAAGCACAAGTGCCGCAGAGGTGTCTCTGCAGCGGACGCGTGTGGGCTCTGAGTGCAAAGACAGATACCGGTGTTCACAGTGGTTGGTGCTTCTGCCTTGTAAAGGCAGTCTCTTTACAAAGGGCTCGTTAGCTCTCTGAAGACCATGCACACAGCTCCTGCTTTAGGGGTGCTCTGTGTTTCAGTGCTGGTCTTACCTTGCTTAGCTTGGTTTCAGCTGGATACCAGCCCCGGTGTCATCACCTGAGAGCCCCACTCAGCTCCTCTGCTGTGAGATGTGGATTTTCTCAGTGTTCAAAGAGCTGATGGAAGTCGTCTTGCCTGTGGAGCAGCCATACTTGTCCTTCCAGGGTTTTGATGCCAGTCTGTGTCTTCCTTTAAAAGTTACTTCAATACGTGAGAAATTTCAAAGACTTCATAGAAAGCAGGGTGTTGTGGAAGAGGAGGAAAGGAGTCTGTAGCCATGGAGGGCTTCTCCCTTTCTAAAGGGAGGGTCGTTTGCCTGGTGTGAGCAGCGAGCTCAGCGAGATGGCAATGGAGCTGTTCACACCTGGAGTTTGAGGCCTTCCCCGGGAGAAAGGACAGTAATTGCTGAGGCTCTTCCAGAACTAGGTCTCTCCTAACTGGACTGGCTGTGTTTTGTAGAGCTCGGAGCAACCCAACCGAGTCAGTGCCTTCCCCGTAAGAGTGGCTGTGGTGCTGCTGGAAAGGGTGTCTGATGAACGGTGGGAAAGCTCGGCTCTCGCGCGGGGAGAGAGAGCAGCACAGCAGGCACTTTGAGGCAGCTGCAGGATCTACCAGGCGAGTTCTGACTCGAACGTGCTGTCAGGGTCAGAACACGTGCTTGAGTTACGGTCCTGGTAGGAATTGCAGTCCTCTGTCGTGAGGTGGTGGGGAAAGCCCGGCTGCTGCAGGGCATCCCTGGGCTGTCTGGCTGCTGAGGGGCATCCCTGGGCTGTCTGGCTGCTGAGGGGCATCCCTGGGCTGTCCAGCTCCATCCCTGGGCTGTCCGGCTCCTGCAGGGCATCCCTGGGCTCTCCTGCCCAGGGCAGCTTGACTTGAGGGGCTGGTCCAGGTCGTGAGCTGCAGCCAACTTAGGGCAAAGGCTTCTGTGTTAGTCGAAGCCGTTTCCCTGTCCGTAACAGCGGGGCACTTTCTGGTAAGTGTTTTCTGACTCAAAGAGTAGTAAAATCATTTTATGTGCTGGGAACTGCACAGGGGCCTTTTTTTGCCATACATTTTTAAACACCCCCGCGCACTGACAGAGCTTAACTTCATTCGACCCCAGGTGTGCCCTTGCCTTAGGCAGCAAACAGCCGCGGCCGGTGCTCGCAGCGGTGGCTGTTCAGGACTCTGCTGTGTGTTCTCTCTAGGCAACGGTCAACGCTCGTCCCCAGC
>WUAM01000179.1:4600886-4623248 GCA_024336885.1 Actenoides hombroni | reverse complement strand
GCTGCTGGGCCCCCTGCTCTGGGTGACCCTGCTGGATGGAGCAGGGGGGTGGCACCAGATGATCCCCAGAGGGCCCTTCCCACCACCCCCACAATGCTGGGATTCTGTGATAGCGATTGGACATCCACATGACTGCCTGGAGGAAACTCTGGAAGCATCATTATTGGTTTTTAAAGGGGAAAAAAAAAGTGCTATTATGGCAAAGAATGAGGCTGGTAATGACAAATCTCCACTGAGCTCTTTTTCGAAGTGAGTCTGTTCTGGTAATTAAGTTGGATTTATGTGAAGTGAGAGATACACTGAAGCCTTGTTCTAGGAAAAAACCCAAAACAGAGCTCTTAAGAGATGGGCAAAGATTGTCGGTGACTGGAAAGAGAAACTGTTACCTTTCCCAGAATCTTGTAGCCAAAGATCAGGTTTGTTTTCAGTGTGAACTGAAACCAAGCAGTAAATCTCACCCTTCTTGCACTGAGTGGAGCCTGCAGGTGCCCTGGGAGTCAGGCAGCACAGACCATACAGAACTTCCAGCTTCAGTTCGTGGAGGTATCGCAATTCCTGTGGATAATAACACACAGTCCATGTTAATGCCATTACCTCAGCACCTCCCCAGCAGATATTTGCGTCCAACCACTGATATTTAAATCTTCATAATGAGGAAACTGTACTGGTTTTGTGCTGCCTCATCCAAGCACTGCCACCGAGCCATCCGTCACCGCTCCCTCCGCTCTTCGGGCACGTTCAGTCGTTTGGTGATGAGCTGAGGGAGAGTTGCCCCCAAGTTTAAGGGTATCAGAAAAGTAGTTAAAAGGCAGCCAGGTTCTGTGCAGCTTTGGTTGCTTCAGAGAGTCACCAGGAGGAAAGACTAGATGGAGAAGTGATTGCCCGACGCTTCCTCCGCTGCTGGGGAGATGAACTTGCTTCTGATGTCATTAGCAGAATGATTCTTTAGGATGTTGATCTGGCCTGGGGGGCTTGGTTGCTTGGTCAAGCTTTAAACCAGGGCTTTCTCTCACCAAGATGAGTTTCAGTGTCTCGATTCAGGTCCAGAAGAGAGTACAAGAGGAGGAGGAGGAGGATGTTGTTTCATCTTATAGTCCTTATTAAAAACATTTGTCTGCTTTTTAAGGAAAGCTCTTCCCAGTGAAGAGGGGTGTCTTTATTAATAAAATAAATCATAGCAGACAGCCAATCAAAGGCAGGTTCAGTGGGTGGATGGGGAGCTCTGTGTCTGTGTATGGATTTACTACTTCATGTGCATAAAATAGAGGAAATTACTTTCGGGGAGGAAATACAAAATGTGGAGCATTCCTCTGCTAATTTACAGAACCCGTGGAGGGGGAGTCGTGGAAATCGAGGGCTTCCCTGCACCCCAGTGGGTCCCAGGAGAGTCCCAGTGCTGCTCCCCGTGGGCAGGGTCCATCTCGGCACCTTGTACCGGTGTAGTGGGAGGAGCAGCAAGTGCGGCAGCGAGGGGTCTTCTAATAGCTTCCAAAGTGTTTTGGGTTGGAAATGCTCGCTGGCTGCGGCTGAGCCCTCTGAGCACGGACTGTCCTCAGCAGCAACGTTGGAGGTAAAGTTTGAGCTGAACAAAACCTGTGTTTTCTGTTGAAACAAGGAAGAGAATTGATTTCCCCATTACTCTGTAAAGCAGCTTGAAAAGGCCACGTAGAGGGTTTCTACGGGAAATCTCATTTGTCATCCTGTCCTGACAGAGAATCACGTGTAACGTTGTGACTAGAGCGGGTGGTGGGTGGGACAGGGACAGGACAAGTTCCCTCTACGAGAGCTTTCTTTGGCATTCCTCTCCTCGCTTGCTGGTTGTGCGGTGGGGCAGGACCCAGTGCCCTGGGCACGGGCTGAGTTTCTGTGGAGAGCTCCTCTCCTGGAGGAACAAGGAACAAACAACCCTGGCTGGTGGCCACTGTCCTTTGGGGACTTCAGCTCCATGAAAAAGGCCAAGTCTGCTGAGTACTGATGGAGAAAGAGGACATTGCTGTTTAATTCCAACTCTTCGTTTGGAGACGCTGCCTACCATCATAAACAGGGGAAGACCAGACAATATTCTTGTAATGAATAAACATAAAGTGACTGTGAGTGCATCTTAGTCATATTTAATTTATGAATTTAGTTTTGCTTCATAGACCTTGCCCTGAGAGTGTTTTCACTGGAAAGATTGAGGGATTAATTTCCAGTGTAAATCACTGGCTCAGTTTCCAACCATCACGCCGAGTTTGATTTATTGATTATCTAATCAAACAAACGGAGAAAGAAAATGCTGCACTGTGACTTCTCGGTGTGCCAGGAAAAGCAGATACCTACCCCAGCTCCGCTCTCTGCGCAAGTCTTTCCTCTCCCCGAAAGCTCTGGTGGCACAAGGCTGTTCTGCTCCCCAGGGGCGGGCTTGGCCTGCGCGGCACAGGAAAGCCTCGCTGCCAGCTGCCAGGAAGCCCTGAGTCGAGGGGAGCGGGAGCCAGCATCTGTTATTTCCAGGACTGGCAGAGCACGCAGGCAGGAGCTGGTGAGGATCCTGGAAGGTGAGAATTACATAAGAAACCCTTTCCTGATAAATCCTCGCCTTCACTTCAGCGCTCTCCGTCTTGGCCGTTGTTCAAAGCCCTGGTGGAGAAAGGAGCCTTCCGGGCCGGTCTACGGCGACGGCAACCCGGAGAAAGCCGTGTCTACTACTGGAGCCTGACTGGGAAGCTGCCCCGCTCCCCTCCGAACGC
Organism: Actenoides hombroni; assembly: GCA_024336885.1. Taxonomy (NCBI): domain Eukaryota; kingdom Metazoa; phylum Chordata; class Aves; order Coraciiformes; family Alcedinidae; genus Actenoides; species Actenoides hombroni. Next base: position 4,620,522 of record WUAM01000179.1, on the reverse strand, counting down.
CCGCTGCCCTGCCGGGGGGAGAGGCAAAGCGGTAGAAGAGGAAAAGCTTCGCTGGCTTTCCAAGGATGCTGCTTGGTGAGAGGTTTGGGAATCGCCGTTGGTTCCCGTCTGGGCGGAGGCTCCAGGGCGTCGGGGATCGACGGCGTGTCGTGCTTCTCGGGGAGCCCTCTTTGGGGCTCCCGCGTGCCAGAGCTGGGCCGAAGCTGGAACCGGGCTCTTGTTTACTAAAGTGCCTTTCTGATGAGCTGGCTGGGAGACGAAGACATGAATGATGAGCCTAAATCCTTAGTTCTCCTGAATAATAATTTCCGGTGTTCCAGGCGGCAGCGGCTGGGCCAGAGGTCACGGCTGAGCTCCGCACACACCCTGGCATCATCCTGAGCTTGTTTGACACCAGCAACTCCCTCCTGGCCTGTTCCGTGGGGTGCAGGTTTCCATAGTTTATTCCTTGCCTCCCCGAGGGCTGCGTGGTGCCTGCACGCTCTGGCCCTTTCTGCTGCGGTCTCAGCTACTCAAACCCTGCCTGTTAGCAAAGGTACACGAATTACCTGTGTCACGCTTGACCGACCTGCTGTAGAGCATCTCCAGTGGGTTACGGTTCTTTGCAATCCTTTTCAAGGATAAGTTGAGTTCAGCAGAGTTTATTTCATTACGGGTATTGCACGTTTACTCTCTGATAACACTTTAGAAGGACCCACGGGGATTTTTCTGTGTTGCTCTTGCCGTTTTTCGTCTCTCAAAGCTCCCACAGTGTCGCGGAACCGTACCAGGTTTCTGTCTGTGCAGGCTCAGGCCCCGTTACTTTCTCTTTCTTACTTGTCTGTTCATCAAATTCCAACCAGCATCAATCAGCTTAATGATTAACGCTGATTAATAACGCTGGGGCTGGTGGGACCCAGAGTGTGGATCAGCAGCGGAGCCACAGAGAGCGAGTGCCTGGTGCTCAGCGAGTGTATTTCAGGCGTTTTCAGCTGTGATCCCAGCTGGACCTGGGGGAAGCGATTGGACACACACAGATCCTGGCGGAAGCATCTTTGCAGGAGCCTCCCTTACCAGTTCCAAGGTGATGACATCCCCCATCTGCAGAGCCTTTGGCACAGCGAATGTGGTTGGTTGAGTCAACTGTACCGAAGCCAAGACTGCAACATATGCCCTTAGCGTTCTCCGACTGCAGGGAGCTGGATCGCGTCGTGAAGCGGCACACGGAGATAACCCCTTCACAACACAGTGAGCATCTGGGACTCCCCTTTGCTCACCTCCTCAGGGGATGAAGGGGAAGGCAGCGATGGCGAGCAGATGATTGTGGAGGCAGTGGCCACCCTAGAGCATTCCTGGGGCCAGGAAGATGCAGGCCAGGCGAAGACATCATCGGTTCTTTGCAGTCTGGGGAGGAAGGGCTGTTGCTGGGGATGGTGTCCAGCTTCCAGGTTTGTCACGGAGCAGCAGCACACCCGCAGCGCAGATGTGGATGCAGGGGCTGAAACAGAAAGTGGCCGAGTCAATAGGATTCTGTGCAGGGAAGTCTCAGCAGGACCCTTCTCTCCCCTCGTCAGTCGATGCCTCACTCGTGAGGCGGATCTCGGTCACGTGCTGGGGATCTGAGGCAGTGAAATAATCTCTCCCTGCTGTTTTCCTGATAGGGCTCCTGGGTCAGCTCTGACGGCTGCCCTGCCCTGCCCTGCGCGCGGGATGTCTGCCGGAGCTGTGAGCAGCAGCAGGGCTGGCTGCCTTTGGTTCTGTGAACGATCGCTCTCGCTGACCTGGCATCGCGCTGACCACCATCATCACCCAGCACACACCTTGTCTCCAGAATGGTCACAGTGATCAGAGATCGCATCTAACAAGATATGGAAGGGTTTTGGCATTGTCCGTGCCGTCCAGACCACAGAGAGGAAAGCCTCAAGTCATGGGCTGTAAAGATGCCTTTACTCTCTCCCTCAGGAAATTATAACCACCCTTTTAATTCCTTTTTTAAGGACCTGGGGGTGGATGCAGGACTCGAGGATGCAGCAGAGTGCTGCAGTGGAAAGGACAGTAAATATGCTCCAGAGATGGTGCAAAAAGAAGATGAGGTTGGAGTGAGGAGAAAGGATCCCCAGCGTGTGAACGCTGAGGGATGGAGCTGAGCCGGGAACAGAGGAGGAGCGGGAAGCCCCACAAGTGGGTGGGCACACAGAGCCACGTCCCTCCCATCAGAGCCCCCCAGGGGTGTCTGCTGGTGGGCTGCCGGTCCCACGCAAGCACCACGCTGTTGCACACAAGTTTAAAAGGTTCTGTACCTGCATTTTCAAAACCTCAACATTTTGGCATTGCTGGGGAGGAGGAGCTGGACTCTTCTGCAGACAAGCCCATCCCCTCCCGCTGTGTTCCTCGTGCAGGTCTTCACTTGCATTCTGCTGGGGGGCGGCTTTGGCTTGTTAGTGGTTGGGCCTTTGATGGTTGGACTCGTGGTGGTTTATTGCCTCCAAAGCAATCGATGCAGACAGTTTTTCCTCTTAACAAGCAGGACTGGAGATTTCTCACAAGCCAGCCTTCCGGGACATCCCCTGAGGTTTGCCATCCTGTCAGTGACCAGCTCTAGGTGGCTCTGGCCACACTTGCGGCTCGGTTTCTCGCTCAGTCCCTTTTGCCATCTGCTCCTCTGCTGGCCGGTGGCACGCGGGGCACACGGGTGTGTGGGGCTTCGGATGGAACCACCACATCTGCCACCAGAACCTGTTCACTGCCCGAGACAGAAGCTGTCCTGGGGAGGCCGGGCAGTCACCCGGAGTCTGCTGCTCTCGGTCGGCCCGCTGTGACTCTCCTGGCCCGTGTGTGCACCTCGTGCACGGCTGCTCCTGCTGCCCGGGAGCCCACACGGCTCCTCCTGCTCGGCAGAGGGTTCCAGCCCCACGGCCGCTGCCTCTCGGGGCTCTTCCAGCCCGTCTTGCCGTGCGCGGGCTGCTGGGACCAGACCCCGGGGAGAGCTCGTGCAGGAGGGGTCTGTGTCGCTGATAAAAACAACTGCCTGCTCAGCCGCCTTGGGAGAGTGAAGTTCTTTTTCTTTAGACCTGAAAAGCCCAGCAACAACTGGAGTCTGCTGCTTTTTAGCTGCTGGCACGAGGAGCGCTTTGCTTGGCTCTGTAACTGCCGGTTTCCTAGCCCTGGACTGCAAAAGCAGCTGGGTGCCTCTGGAATTTACCATTCTGCTCGTTGCCTTCTCTTCCCCTGGCCCTTTTAGGCCTTACTTGAATTTATTCCCAGAGAAGCTGGATTTTTATTAAGGTGTAGGTGTAATCTCTCTGCTCTCAAATCTCCTTTGATGTATTTTATCTTAGGTTTGTTTATTGCTTTCCATCATCGGTCACTTGTCATTGCCTTTCTAATAGATGTTGTATTCTGGAAGAATTGAAATAGCAGTGCTTTTTTTTTTTCTTATTATTTTGCCAGGAGGAAAGGTGGAGGGTGGGTTCTTATTTTTTATTTGTTTTAAAGAAGCGAAAATTCATCTCGGTAATAGTTGTTTGCCAAAGTATAGTGCGTTTTGAAGACAGTATATAAAATAGTGACAGACAATTGAAGTGCTTTCTTAGTCGGGAAAAAAAAACCCCTGTGTTCCTGGGGAATAGGGAAGGAGTGAAAGGACTTTGTCGTCTGTCTCCTTTCTCCAAGAGTAACTCCTTTTGGAACAGCCCTCATCCAAAGAAGCCAGGTTAGAGTCCTGTAGCTCAGCCCCTTCCTTGCTCCACAGAGGGTTCTGGAGCAGTGGTGTTACTGGTCCTGGGCAATTTTTGAAGCATTAAGTCAAAGACACATCGTGTGTAACTCCCGCGGTGGTTTTGGGGATCAGATCCTCTGAGTTGATTCCTTTGGATGCTGTTCTTTGACTAAGGGGAGGGATGCCCATGATCCTGCCTGGCGTGAGGAGCGGCACCGTGACATCTCCAGTCCCTGGCAGGAGCTGCTGGTAGCGCTGGTGCAGAATCCCCAGCTGGCACGGGCTGCAAAATGGATTTTTCTGGAAAGCCATAGAGTACGCTAAAGCCTGGAGCTCTGGGGTGTGAATAAATACAATCAAATTGATCAGAGTGACTGCTCCGGGGCCTCGCTCCAGTGTCAGGCAGGAGTTTGTGTGTAATCAAACCAAGATGACACGGGGGCATCATTTTCTTGCAGCCAATTCTGAGCTGGGAATCTGAAACGGTTGCTGTTGCTGGTAAATGTGATGGTGGTAACCTGAGCATCTCGGGGATTTGGAAAGAAGGCAGTGCCTTTTCTGGCCTGCTGTTGCCTATTAGCAACGAAGGGAAGATTTTAATGTGTTCTGAGCTTTCTGGCTGTACCAAAGCTGTGTCCTCTCTTTAATCTCAGGATCACTACGTGATGCTTTTCAGCTGAGAAGTGTTAAGCAGAGTAATCTGTATTGCACTTAAATCAGACTCGTGTTGTTTAGGGAGGAAAGGACTCGCGGTGCCTGGAAAGAGGTTCCTTTGCCAACCCGTCACATGCGTCCCAGCGACGGGGGATTTGAGGGTTCGCGGCTCTTCGGCAACCCCACGTCACTCGCTTGGGAGAAATGCCTACAAATTAAAGATAAAATGTAATATAGGACAGCAAAAGGAAAGGGGAAGAGGCTACGGGTGATGGATAAGGTTTCGATCAGAAAGATGCTCAAGTATTTGATACCAAAATGCCCATGGGCTCCTCCGTTTACCACCTGGAGCTGGAAGCCCCTAAAGAATCGGTGGCTCCGTTTGATGCGCGTGTGTACGAGCGTGCGTTGCGAAGGTGACTCGGGGAGTTTGATGGTTACTGTTGTTTTGTGTTGTGAACATGTCGATACACCGGAAGATCCCAGAAGAGCACGACTTGGAGAGCCAGATTCGCAAGGAGAGGGAGTGGCGGTTCCTGCGCAACGCTCGTGTCAGGAAGCAAGCCCAGAAGCTCATTCAGAAGGGTGAGTGATTCCTCCCTCTCCTCGAGTGCCGCGCTTCGTCGGGACGCTGAGCTGTCAGCCCCCAGCTAACCATGCCCCCGCGCAGACCCTCGAATTGGGAAGGTGCCCGTGCTCCGTGCCCGCGGGGCGATGCTGCTGGGGGTGCTTCGCTGGCAGCCGCTCACCTTTCCGTGCCCAGCTGCTGGGTTTGTTTGCCAGGTCTCGGGAGAGTCACCACTTCAAATGTCACCTATCTGCCTTCCCCTTTGGAAACGTCACTGCAGCGCCGAGTCGGATGGTGCCGTGGTCGGGCACTTGGTGGAGGGCTCAGCTGGAGCGTGGCACTGGGCGGGCATGGGCACGGGCGAGCCTCAGGGGAACAGCCCTTTGGAGGAGGAGCAAGCTTGGCATGGAAGCAGTGTCTGTCCCCCTTACAAGAGCTGACAGAGCACCCGATGTGCAATGCAGGCGTTGGCTCCCGGGCCCTCGGCTGCTCCTCAGCCACGTACCTGATCGCAGGCGGCTAATTCAGAGCCCTTAACAGACACTACTGATTGACCACTTGGGCTTTTCCTCCCTGCCCTGTGAAGTTGGGGCAGGTACTGTAAGTCACGTTTTCAAAAGGCTGGAAGGCAGAGTGTTGCAGGATAAGCTTCAGAGCCAGAGTCTGGCTCCGGAGGCTCGGGCAGCGTTTGGCGTGTGCCAGATGCGGTTCAGCCGGCTGGTCCTGGCTCAGCTGGGCTGGGGGACGGGTCCTCTGCACGCTCAGCCGCATCTTTCACATCCCCCTCTCTGCTGAACTCTAAAGGACTCCTTACTCTGGAACCCCAGCACGCTGGGAACACCTGTACCTACGGCTTTGCGTGCGCTGCTGACACGTTTCCCTCTCGTGTGCCTCAGGTTCCCTTGGTGTGTACCCTCCAGACAGCTGCTGCTGCTTGTTCCAATGACTCTTTATGCCTCCACGAGGCAGCGGCTGGGCTAAAATTCTTTTAGCACACAAATTTATTCAAATACAGCAGAGCCCAATGACGCTTCCTCAGGAATTGGCATAAATGATTCTTGCTTGCGCGCCTCGGAACAGCAGAGGCTGGGGAGGGGTGTTCAGGGGAGCTCTTCCCACGGCATCCTCCCGGCAGCCTTCCCGGCTGGGGGCCGTTCCTCTCCTGGGATCCTCTCTCAGGCACACGGAGTCGAAAATAATAATTTGCTGACTGAAGAACTGCCCGAGGCTCAGCCTCCTGCCTGTGCCTTGTTGTCTGGGGGTTTGCGGGGCTCGAGTCAGTACAATGGGTAGCTTAATGTTGTGAAACTGCAGAATATCATAAACCAGAGTAATATAGAAATGAAACTGGAGCCCAGGAGATGACTCGGGAGGTGTCTTTGAATACAAAGAGGGGGATTTTTCATGCTTGCCTGAAGAAGTGAAATCTCTTTCTAGACCATGTTCATATTTGGTTGCTTGACCCGAGCGACTAAAGTGCCAGTAGTCATTAAAAAAAAATGGAAATGTGAAATATTAAAAAGAATTGAAATTAGACTTACAAGATTTTAATGAAAATTAGATTAAACGGATGCATTCTGATACAAACTGGAACTGAGCAAACGTCTCCTGGGCTTACGGTTTGTGTGATGAATTTGTACTGTGCCAAAAAAATGGCAGTGCCGGGGGTGCCGGCACGGCTTGTGAACGGCAAACGGCTGCGAAGGAACGATGGGAAAGGCCTTTAACCATCATTTGCACGTCTCCCTGGGAAAAATATTTTTCATTTGCAAATTAACCTGAAATTTAAAAGAACTGAAGCGGAAGGCTAAATAAATAATCCACAAGATAAACTGAAATGCTGTACTTTAAGCTAAAAACAAAGCGGTTTTGGTTTTTTCTCTTTTGAAAAAATAGCCTTGATTTTTCTGTCAACTCAAACTGGTGTTTCCCTGGGCTGGGTTGTGCTTGCTCGCTGTGCCCTCTTCAGTTACCAGAACAGAGCACCCCCCTGATTTGTCACCACAGTTTTTAGTTTGTACCTTAAGACGTGATTTGATCAGCGTGGAGGAGTCGGGGCTGCCAGGAAACTGGAGGATGAAAAAGTTCTTCAAGGAGGAACACGTTGGGGGCTCCGTTAGTGAGAACTGGGATGGGAGGAGGAGGAGGAGAGTGGTGACACGTGGCACTGGGAAGCTGGAGGGTTCCAAGCCTCGTCCCTCGGGCAGGACGTTCGCAGGCACTGAGCCGTGGCCGTCTCCTGTCCCCTGGCAGGTATTTCCCGGCTGGATGATCAGATCTTCCTCAACAGGAACCCGGGCGTCCCGTCCGTGGTGAAGTTCCACCCGTTCACGCCCTGCATCGCCGTGGCCGACAAAGACAGCATCTGGTATGAGCTGGGGGTAGGGCTGCCGTGGGTTGTTCCTTCTCTCGTCCCGCTCCCCTCCGTGTCCCTTCGTCCTTCCCTCTGCCGGGGCAGGGAGGTAGGGCAGAGTCCTCCTGGAGTTCAGGGCCGTGGTTGTAGGCGTTGCACCGAGTCCTTTTCTGTGGGGTTCGAGGGCTGCACCTGAATCCTGACGGTCCTGTGCTAGTTACTTATGACTGGGCTTTCTTCCTCTTCCTGTCGCAGAAGGTTGACAGACGTTATTAATAAAATGATGCTGAACGCCAAAGAAAACCAAATGGAATTGGTACCCAGTGTGTGGCAGTTTTAGTTTCACCATCCTGAGTAGATCTCTTTACAGCTTGCACAGAGAACCAAGAACTGACCCGATATTTTTTCCTCCCCAAGTTTTTGGGACTGGGAGAAAGGGGAAAAGCTGGACTATTTCCACAACGGGAACCCTCGCTACACCCGGATCACGGCGATGGAGTACCTGAACGGACAGGACTGCTCCCTGCTGCTGACTGCCACAGGTAAACAGCACCTCTTCCCTCGTTGGAGGGCAGGACCCGGGGGGCCTTCAACAGAACTCAAGCCCGCGTGAGCTGTTCTGGACCTCTCGCTGTCCCCTCTATGAATTTGGCCCAGGCTGCCCCTTCCCTCCCCTGGTCTCAGCTCAAGAGGCATTTCCAGGATCAAACCTGAAAGTTGTTCCTGGCAGCGCTGAAATCTCTTAACTGCTTAAGCAGGTGCTGCGAAGACTTTCAAATGACTGGCAAGTGGAACGCTTGCCGAAACAGTTTCCAATCACAGCTTTATTTCTGACATCACTGAGAGTCTCCAGCTGTCCCTGTGAGGCCGTGGTCACCTCCTCCTGGGCAACACCCCGGGCAATGGGATTTTAGTCAGTTGAAAGCTGCTGCCCCGAGCTCCAAGGAAATCACACTGCAGCCAAAGCTCTAAGAAATCAAACTCTGTTACTCGTGCTGGTTTAAGACTAGAGCAGGCAGGGCTGGTTGGAAGCACTGAACTTCTCCAACAGTTGGGAGTTTCTCTCCAGCCCGTGGATCTCGCCCAGGGGAAGCGGTTCTCTAGCCTGCCCTGGTGCATCACGTACGCTAGCGTGAAGAGCTCCTTCCCATTCATTGCTCTGTAAAGCCGTGAGTAAGATCCGTGCCTCTCCCAAGGAGCCATTCTAAACCTATCAGCCCAAGTGTTTTCAACAGCTTTTCAAACTTCCTGCTGAAATGCACAGGTTGGGTATAACTGAGAGAGGTGGAAGAGGAGCTGAGAGGGCCTTTAGGACAGTTTCCTTTCAATTTATTGATTCTTAGCACAAAAGTTTCACAGATGGAGAACAAATTGAAAAGATACATGATGTTCTTGAAAGTTTTGCTGCTGACGGTCTGGCCTTGATTCAGCTGCTTCTGTGGGGTGGTATTTTCTATTTAGTAGGGTGCTTTTGTGGCTTTCGGCACCAATAGCGAGGAGGACAGAGATGAATTCTGGAGAAAATTAATGGGTCAAAGAAATGGAGCGACATCTAATGTCAGGTTTTATCTGAGGGAAGGAGAAAAGCTCTTCCAGAACCGTTCCCAGTAGAACAATGCGTTAGGTTTCATGGACGTGAGATTAGGCAGGAAAAACAACTCTAATAAAAAGGATTAAGTTCAAGTGACACTCTCAGGTTTGGAGTTTGTATGACTACGGCTCTGCTTCTCTTCTTCCTTTGTTGTGCACAAATAATTATGAGAGTTGCATCAGCAGTGACATTGCACTCGTGTTCTCTTTTTCTCTGCTTCCCAAGATGATGGTGCCATCAGAGTGTGGAAGAACTTCGCAGACCTGGAAAAGAACCCGGAGATGGTAACTGCCTGGCAGGGGCTGTCAGACATGCTGCCGACTACACGAGGTGGGTCCCCACTACGTTTCCTTGGGGCAGGGGGTCAAAATAAGTTTTGATGGTAGAGTTTTTCGTAGGGACGGGGGGGGAGTGAAATGGGGTTCTCAACTTCAGCCATCGGTAACATCCTTGTTCAACAGTCTCTGCCTTCTGGAATCACCCTTTGCTAGGCCTTTGTGAGGAATTACTTTGCCAGTCCTCACAAAACAAACCAACAAAACCAAAAGCCCGACACGTGCTGAAGACCAACCAGAGCAGCCTCTGGCTGGGGAGCGGGAGGGTACAAAGCCCTCGCCCGTTACCAGCAGAGCAGCTGACTTGCCCAAGCATTCCTCTGACTGTGTTCCTGAGGAGAGAGCTGTAGAACAATGGTGGCCCTGGGCGCTGCCCTGCTCCGTGCTCAGCGTGGCAGGAGGTTCCTCTTCCCCGTGGGGTGGGACGGTGGCTCCCGCACTGCCTCTTTCCCTCTGACGGGCTGCGCGGCCTCTGCACCGCTTTGCATGCTGCACCTGGGACCTCCCTCAGCCTGAGCTCAAAGTTTGACACTTGCCCTTCGCTGTTTATTGCGGGTCAGGGGGTGGCGAGAGAACAGGAGACCTAGGTCTGACGTGCGCGGAAGGACGTCGACCTGCCTCGAGTGGTAGACAAGCTGGATAGAAAAAGATGTAAAAAGGAGCTCTGGCATCCAGCCGCGTGCAGGAGGAAGCCAGGAACCAGTCTGAGTAACCCTGAAGTCTGTTTTAGGGCATTAAAGGAGGTGGACGTTTCGTCCTTCCGAGACCTGGTAACGTCCTGATGCGCTAACGGCGATTCTCTGTCGCTTGAGTGGTTGTAATCAAGGTGACAAGTTTTTCTATAAACGGGTGGCAGTTCAGTCACCACTGGTGCAGGAATTGCTGGGTGAGGCTCCTTGGCTTGTGCTATGCAGGAGGTCAGACGAGATGACCATCATAATTCATCCTGACCTTAAAATCTTGACAGTTCTCATTTCTGAGCTTCCAGGGCTCGTCACAGGAGCCTGGCACAGCTCTTTTAGCTATTCATTGGATTTTACCAGGGCTGCCTCTTCGAGCTCGTCTGTTGTGTTTTCCTTACACCCCACGGCTGGTCTCTGGTGCTACAGGAAAGAGGAACGGTACTGGAGGTAACTTCAGGCTCTCTGCCTCGCTGCGGTATCTGCGCAGAACTAATTATAAGCTGCTGGAAGTTTGCAGCCTACTGTGAAAAGTGCCATGGTCAAAATTTGCTCTTTCAGCAATGTCAATAAAAGCGGGAGGAAAACGGTGGCTCAAGGTCTGGATCTCCGTAGGTGGAAAGTGTCCCATAGTCATCTCGAGCTGCCCTTTGTGGTGTCAGTCGTTTTTTTCATGTCACACCAGCTTTCCTGAAGGGTGCTGGCCAATGTTTATCATCCCTGGATTCAGGATCTTGCTTCCTCAGTGCTGGACTCGCCCAAACAACTGGGAATTCCCCCAGGTCATCGGCTTCTTTTCAGGGAGGACTCCGACAACTGTCGGCCAAACTCCTGCAAGCTGATTCCATTTCTCTCCTTTACTTTCCACGTGCCCCTTACCAAAGCATAGCATTTTCCGATTGTACCTCACTCCCTACAGCAGAAAGGGTCACGGGCACCAGTGTCTGGCACTGCAGGACAGGTTGAGAGCTGAGGCAAGAGCTGGTTTGGCTGTATGAGTCACGTGGTCACACTTGCCAGAACAGGAATGTTGACACTCTAAAGTCTGTTCCCTTGGAGATTATGGGGTTTGGCCCTTTTCTTTCCCTTTTGGTGTCAGGAAGTCTGGGTCCCATTGCACCTCTGGAGCAGTAGGATTAGGTTTGGAGGAAGACGAGGGCAGATTTCTTTGTGGAGAGACAAATAAATGTGGTCACTTCAGAAGAGCTACGTGGCTCAGGTCCCCTTAGAAATGAGACTCTTCAACAGCTTTCTTTAGCTGCCAAGACCATGGCTGTGGTCCAGCACTGGCTCATAAAATTGAAGATGCATCTCTGAAGCTGCAGAGCTGAGGAGTTTGACTGGAGTTTGTTTGCTCCTGCTATTGATTTCCTCCTCTCCTCTCCTCTCCCTCCCTTTTCCCCCGTGTCGTACTCGCCTCTGAATTTAATACTTGTCTTGACAGCAGCCAGAACACTGACTTTTCTAGGCAGTTTTCCCACTTACAAAAGGAGCGAGGAATACGAGGCATCTACATACATCCTTTGGAAGCTTGCAGAGCATCCCCAGGATATCCAGGTCTTGGGAGGTCAGCAAAACCATGCTGGGGGGCTGCCTGGGAGCGGGGAGCAGACAGAGGGAGGCACAGAACATGAACTTCTCCGCTCTGTAAAGGGCTCGTGCGTGGCGTGCAGCCCGAGGCAAGAGAGATGAGCTGCTCCAGCCAAGTTAGTGTGTGAAGCCCCTGTGTGGGATGCTCCTGCTCAGGAGTACCCTGGCCCCAGTTCGTCCCACTTAATAACTGGCTTGAGACTTGGGGTAGGTGAGTCTTCATTTAAACGCTGGCAAACTGCTGTGTGGGCACCTTCTTTTTTCCAATATAAGAGCCGTTGATTCTGATCTCGCTTAGATCTGCACTCATGATGCACCCAGAAAAGTCCCTTTCAGTCAAAATCGGGTTGTTTAAAGCAGGATTGGTACTGGTGCTGTAGCACCAAGCAGTGGCTGGGGGATCCCCAGCACCGGGGATGGAGGGGGCGTTAAGAGAAAGTCAAACCCCTGTTGTTAATCACCTGGTGTTTCAAGAGATGTCGGGAAACCGAAGCATTTTCTCGCGAGCAGCATAGGGAAGAACATAAACCTGACGTGCTCTGAAGCTGTGATTTCACAGCAGGAAGCTTTGGGAATTCTGGCAGTTTCGATGGAGAAGGGCGTTTGAGGTTGTGTGGGCGGCGGGAGCTCGCGGAGCAGCAGAGCCCCATCGCCCGGAGTCTGCGGGAGAGCCGGGCTGCAGCCGCTCGGGTGGGTGCTGCCGGCCGGGTCGTGCCGCTCGCGGGCTGCCCGCCAGGACACGGCCACGCTGCTGCTCCTCAGCCACGCTGCCAGGTTTCGCGTTGTTTCTCCGTGAGGAAGGGAAGCGAGGCACGCTGCCCCGGTCGGAACGGCTCTGCCCTTGGAAGCGGCACAGCTCTGGAGTTGGGGACCAGGCAGACCTGTGTCACCAGCTGCCTCGCAACCGCCAAACGCCGTCTGCTCGGCTCGGCCCTCCCCAGCTCTCTCTGCTCTCGGCAGATGCCTGCGCTGTTTTCCCCTCTCCAGTCCAGCAAAGAGAACCAGTGTGTTGCTTCTAAAGGGTAAGGGCTGAAGGGCTCAGCTCGGTCTCTTCCCAAACACCTGGAGCTCCCTGTGCGAGATTTCCCAGGGTTGTCCCGAGGTGACTTTTTGCTGCTAGTCCGTGTCTGAGGCCGAGTCCCCAGTTAGGAGTTGTTTAATCAGAGCACCCAGCTATTGTTGGGGCTCTCTGTGTGATGGTCACTGCCTGTCTGCTGCCGAGAAGCCCCCAGTACAGCTGCAGGGAGCCCAGACCTCCCGGGGTGGACACCTCGTCTTCTCGGCTCGGTTTGGTCTGTACAGACACCACGAGTTGCTTGGGTTTCCGTCTGTCGCTTCCTGATGCATTTGACTTCAGAACGGGAAGCAGACCGTGGAAAGGATCGTCTCCGTGTTCCAGGAGAAGTGTCAGATCAGTGCTGTTGTCAGCCAGCCAGGATTCTCCCGTCACACATGACAAGTGCCACCGCCGATGGCTTCCCAGGGAGTGCTGTGGTTGAACTGGTGCCTGCTCTCTGGATGGAGGCGTGTGCTGCTCGTGGTGCTTCTGCTTCTCTTTTGTGTTCTTTCCTTTAATTTGAGTTGCTTTTTCTAATCCCTTTTTAAGATTCATTTTTGCTCTGGCTGACCAACTTACCCTTAGCATCAACCCCTTAATCCCTGTCTTCTCACAGGTCTGGCCCGAAGGGTTTCAATCTATCTTGACAGAAGTAAGCAGGGAGGTGAGTGCTCTCTTTCCTGTTACCTACGATCAGCGGGGGTGGGAAGGTCCTCCTTGTCTGCCTTTGGGTTGGTTGACTGGTTGGTTGGTTGGTTGGTTGGTTTTGGCATTGATTGAATGACTGCTGGGTCCTCCTGGTTCCAGGAAAGCTCTGCTGCTGCTCCTGTTCTTTGCCTTGTGTCTGAGTCCGTAACAGCCGTGAGAAGTGCAGGGAGGGTGTCTGTGCTCGCTGGCTGAGCGTAGCCAACGGCTGGGAAAAGGGCATCTTCCTGTCACACGCTCTGAGCTTTCTGCAGTGAGAGCAGGTGTGGGGGGGAGGTACAGGTCTTTCTTTTCCAGGAAGATTTGAAAGCATCCCTGGAGTAAAGGGTTTGAATGGCAGGTTCCAGACGAACCGCCGTTGAGCTGATGTGGATTTTACTGGGGTTTATTGTGATACACTTCTGCTCTACAGGTCATGGGAAAAGGAGAAGCTGATGAATCTTTCCCAGGAGGCTTAGAATAGTAGACTTTTGGCACGGATATGCCTAATAAACTTAACAAATTCTGTTCTTTCACGTGGAAGGAAGGTAAATGACCTCCCCAGCTGCCATCTGTAGAAGCCGGGACTGTGCGGGGTCTGTGCCACGCTGGAGCCAGGCCCCCTCCTCCTCCCCCGAGGTCTTTGGGGGAAGCAGATGGGCAGTGTGTCAGGGCATCTCCGCGTGTGCGCACGCCCGGGGACGCTGGTGCTGACGTAGTCGTCTCGGGTTATTCATCAGCTATTGATATGTGCTGACTGATAAGAGCTGAACGTGTCTGTAATGGTGAACAGGAGGAGGACGGTGGCAGCGGGGTGTGATTCAGAGCTCTTCAGCTGGAGGTCTTTGCGCATCTCTCTCTCCCCCTTCAGAGGCAGAGCGCTGGGGTAGAAATCGGCAAAGCCGACGTGTCGCGGTGAGCTGCCCGCCTCTGTCTTTCGCTCCAAAATCCACTGGCAAAGGCTGAAATTAGCCAGGCTTGGCTGCAGGGAACTCCCCGCTCAGTGAACGGGGCGTCCGAACAGTCTGAGGACGTGGCGGCCGCTGCCGTGCGGGGTCAGCGCTGCCCGTGCCCGGCCGTCGTGCTCTGTCCCCGCACACGAGTAACTGGGAATCAACAAAAAGCCGTCGCCGGCATTTTCTGCCTTCTCCTCTGCAAAATGCAGCAGAAGGATTTCTTCTCTCCGACTGAAGAAGTCTTAGAAATGTATGAGATTAGCTGTTTGCTTGACGGCAAAATACATCGGCAATATGGAGAGAGCATGGACTGGGTCTGTCACCGAAGCACAGCAGATCTCTTCTCCTTGCCTGGGCTTCTGTGAGGAATTTTTACCGCAGGAAAGACAGGGGATGATCCCTTCGTTCTCACACCCCTGGGTGCTGGTTTGGGGCAGGAATCGCTGGGCACTGCTGGGCTGCTGAGTGGTCCAGGTCATCCCAGGCCACTGGGCAAGCCCAAGCCAGACCGGGAATCTCTGAAGCTTGTGTGAGCACAGAGCGGAGTCAGCATGCTCGGCACCGGGAAGGCAGCTGAGCTGGCAGGAGTCTGAAGATGCGTCCGTGTGACCCTCTGCCCGAGCTGCTTCACCTCCTGCTCCCTCAGAGCTCTTCTGGGAGGTCTCAGCTCACGGCCACCTCACCTCCCGTCACGGTGACTGAGCGTGCCAGCGGCGGAGGAGACTGTTAACAGGAGAGCCGCGTCTGACCCCTGCCCGCCTCCAGCCGCCGCTGCCTCCTGGGCCTTGGTGGTGCCGACGCGTAAACAGCCATAATCTCTCTTACCCCGAGAACATTTCTACTGATGCCAAGCAAGAAAAAAACCAAGCACGTACTTGCCGGTCCCCTGCTCCCTTCCTGCTCTCCTGGGGCTTCCAAAAAAAAAAAAAGCGAAAGACGTCAAATACCTGCTGTGCAGAAAACCAGGGCCTGGTTAGTCCTCTGGAGGCTCTGCTGGCGGGCAGGCAGCGGTCCAGACGGGAGAGGGTGGAGGGGCATCTGCAGAGCCTTCTTAGGAACGGAGCAGCTTAGTGACAGGGAGGGGTCCTGGGGAGCTGCCTGGGGCAGAAGGGCCTCCGCAGAGCTCTACCCCATGGGAGGAGCCAGTCCAATGATCAAACTCCAACAGAGCTTGTACTGGAGAACAAGGGAGAGAGAGAAAAGTAGAGCGAGTCTTCCTCCATCTCCCCCAGGGTTGATATCTTGTCCTTTAAGAATAAGAAGTTTAGGAGAAGCACCTTATTTCTGGTCAGGCTTTTATTTTTTATAGCAATAAAATAATTGGAGAAATCGCAGCTCCAGGGGTTTGTGTTCTTTTAATTGGATTCCCAGCATCGCAGCTACTCTACTCCCTTGCTGCACATAGTCCTTGGCATAAGAAGAGTGATGCCTTTTGAAAGGATGTTGTAGAAATTAATGATGAGCGAAGTCAGATGACCCTCCCACTGCTTCCTGGAAATTAAACCAGTGCTGTGCCTCATTGCTCAACCAGGAGGGCCTGTGATTAAAAAAAAATCATCAGTCAGAAGCCGAGGTGCCGTTTTATTGTGTTTTCTGTGGGTATTCCTGTTTTCTTTGAAATGCCAAGTACAGGCTGGCCACATCCCAGTGCCGTTAAAGCAAAGTGCAGACGCTTGGAATGCAGCTGCTTTCAACACCCCTGTTATTTATTGAAATTCATAGGAGGACCTGTCCCATCCAGGCAAATATCTGTTGCTCAGGGGGAACCCTGAGGAAAGAGCCATAGAAAGTTACAGCTTCACGAAGGGCTTTTGGTTTGTGTAGCCTTGTGTGTAAACTCACATCCTACAGAACCACAAGTCCTTGTGTGTAAACTCACATCCTACAGAACCACAAGTCCTTGTGTTAAAAGACTTGGGGGGGAAACACGTTTAAAAAAAAAAAATCACAAGCCTTTAAAAATTTCTTTTCCTGAGCTCTGGAAGATTTGTTGCTCATTATCTGAGAACATAACGCTCCTTCTGGGAAAACTGTGCTCTTAACTAAGGAGGCATTGGAAGGAGCGTGGGGCTGGGGTGCCTGTTTCTGCAGCGTGTTGGCTCCTCAGAGTACTGCAGTTTCACTGCCCACCCCTCTCGGGCGGTCACGTTGGTGTCACTGCCATGGCCCCGGCTGCTGCGCTGCTGTCAGCGGGTGACAGCTGGCAAACAGGGGGGCAGGTGCTGCAGAGCCTGGCCCCGAGGTCCCGGAGGGAGCGGAGGTCGTGGGGGTCCGCAGAGGACGTTGCCTTTTTGCCAGGAGAAGGCTGAGAAGCACCTTCGATGCCAACCGCGCGAGCCAAAAGCCAGCGGGTGAGCTGCGGTCACTGTTGCAGCATCCTGGACAAGGACCTCTGCTAATTAAAAAGGAAATTATAATTAGCATTAAGTCCCATGTTTACTTCTCTCCCCCAAAATAAGAGGAATTTAAGGTGTAAGCATGAGCCAGTACGGTATCGTTTCCACCGTAAACCCGTTTGCTCCTACATAGAAATAGTTGGGCTATTTATGTCTCATCTCGCACTGTGAGTGCCAGCTTCCAACTGAACGTTTCACAGTCAGAGGAAGCTTTCCTCCCATCACACGCTTAAATTTATGTACAAAGGCTTTTCTTCTTTTCAGACACATTCCAATTCTGATCTAGCATTCCCAGTCGCATCCCGGGGTCCCCTTCCCTTCGCCCACGTCTCTGCCAGGACGTCTCCTGGGCTGCAGCGGGAGCAGAGCCCCTGGCCCCAGGCTGGCACGCGGCACGGGCACGACTCCGCAGCCAGGACCCAGCCATCCCATGCTGCAGATGGAGCCGGCCCAGGCTCCCAGTGGGAAGGTGGCAGGAGGTCTCCTCAGCTACGGCTTATATGCAAACACTCTGTTATTTCTGGTGCCTGCCTTGTGTGGTGCCATATGAGCATCCCGGGCTCCGAGACGGCCCCGTCCACCCGCGAGCGCTGGGCACCACCAGCAGCAGAAATAGTATTTCATATTCTCTTGAGAGAGTAAGAAAGCTGATGAAAGAAAGGGATGATCCCTTGTTATGGGATGATCAGAATGCTGCTCTTGCCTCTTCCATAGAGCAGGGCATATTGCTTGCATGGGCTGTTTTTAGGAGAAAGGTAGGAGCTGCACATGCGGCAACATTGTCACCCTCCTTCCTTTCCACCCGTGGGCACTGTGAGCTTCTGGTTTGGGGTGAGCCCTTGTCTTTTCTCTCTGGTTATCTGGGTGCTGAGAATACTGGAACAGGTTGCCCGGGAAAGCTGTGGATGCTCCTTCACTGGACATGTTCAAGATCTGGTTGGATGGGGCTTTGAGCAGCCTGTTCTAATGGGAGGTGTCCCTGCCCATGGCAGGGGGTTGGAACGAGATGATCTTTAAGGTCCCTTCCAACCCAAACCATTCTGTGATCTCTCATGGGAGATCTCTGGGCCGTTTTACACAAAGTGAAACCCCTCTGGAGCTTCTTCCCTCCGGGAAACTTTCCCCAGTCTTCTAGGTGGCATCGCTGAATATCCTCAGTGCTTAAATCCCTGACAGATGCACCAAGATAAGCACCAGAAATTCCAGTCAGCACTCGGAATTCACCGCCTCCATCCCCCTGGAACCGCAGCAGGCTGGGGACCTGCTACCGATCAGACTGAAGAAAAACATTGTCTTCAGACTGGGAAATGTAACTGGAAAATTGGGAGCTTTAAAACTACGTAAGAGCACATTGCCTACTTAACTCCATCAGCGATGGTAATGGCGATATCTGTCTCTGCCTGCCAGGTCTATCTTGTCACATGGGCCATAAACAAGATGACAAATGAAAACACTTCGGTGATGTTTATCATCTAAATCCCTGCCTGCTTGCTTGCCTCGGATCTCTAGCAGCCCTCCGAGCTGCCAGGCAATCTGAAGTAACAATCAATTTGACTCACAAGATAAAGATACAAGCTCTCAGCTTAGCCCAGAGTCCCGAATTTCCTGCGGTAAGATGACGAACTGTCAATAAACGTCAGTAATCTTCTTAGTGGTGTGCAGCGAGCTCGGGAAATGGCTCGGATGCGATGCTTTAGGAAGGGGAGATGGGCAAAGTGTTCTATCTGGATCTGCGCAAAACAAGGTCATTTCAGCATCTTTGAAGAAAACTCGGTGTTTATTGGGTGCCTTTGCTGTTTCCTTTGTGCCTTGTAAAAGTGTTCGGTCTGGTAGAAAGTACTTATCTCCATTTGGTGACAAAGAGCACGTTGGGGTAGGTTTAAATTTCCTGCTGGGGCTGATTCCCGGCGGTCAGATCCCATTTGTACCTTCAGGACGAGCAAATGATGGAGTGGAAAGACAGGAGGAGTCCCACTGAAGGCACTGGCGAGTGGCTGGGAGCGGGAGCCTGCAGTCCTGGTGCATTGCAGAGTGTTCGTGTGGTTATAAAACACTTCTCAGCACCAGAGTCTGGGTTTGGTGAGGACAGGAGGATGAACCGCTGCTCAGCCAGGCAAGGCTGCTGCTGCTGCTGCTGCTGCTGCTGCTGCTGCTGCTGCTGCTGCTGTCCCTGCCGAAGGGACAGCCCTGCCCCAGGAGGGGAGAACAGCCCAAACACCAGAGCACTGCCCTGGTTCCCTCCTGTAGCACTCCCAGGCTTCTTGCTTCGTGTTTTTCACGCATGACTAAGAGCCTCCCTGGAAAACCCGTGGCTTTGGGGCTGGGCAGCCTTTGCAGCATAAAAAGCCAAAGGTAACTGGTGTGCAGCTCTGCTTTAAGCAGGGCGCGTCCGGGCAGAGGAGGCTCCACGCAGGTACGGAGAAAACTCTTCTAGTTAAATGAGCAGGACTTGTTCCCCCGCCGAGTCAGGGCTTTCGCTGCCAGCTCCTTCCCTGGGTTGCGGTGATACTCCTGTGTTCAGTGCTTAGGAGGCCCAGCTCGCTCCGTGCCTTTGGGACATCTTCTTGCCCCGGCTGGGAAGGGGGTGACATACGCTCGCTTTTCCCTGGCAGTGGCCATACTGGCCAAGCCGAGGTGCTCCCGCAGCCTGCCAGCCTGGCTCTGAGCAGGTGGCAGGTGCTTTGGGGGTAGAAAATCCCTTCTCGTTCTCTTACCCCACGGGTGGGATGTTTTTCTCAACGTCACGTGGCAGCCAGTTTATGCCCTCCAGGATGAGGAGCCAAAGCTCTTGTAAATGCATTTTAAGGAGTGCAGATGCAGGATGTTCCCTGCTTGTGGCAAGCTGCTTTTCACTCCTGCCAAGCTGTTGAATTCGGGATCTTGCAGCAATGACTTTGCTGTTCCTTGTTTAGGAGCATCTCCCCTTTGCCACCTATTTCTGTTAGAATCCTGGTAATCATAGAATCATAGAGTTGTCTGGGTTGGAAGGGACCTTAAAGATCACCCAGTTTCAACCCCCCTGCCATGGGCAGGGACACCTCCCACTAGAGCAGGGTGCTCAGAGCCCCAGCCAGC
>WUAM01000179.1:4577095-4600786 GCA_024336885.1 Actenoides hombroni | reverse complement strand
AAGTTGCTTCTTTTGCCTGCTCTTGCTGAATTTGTGTGTTGCTGCATCTCTCCACTCTCGGGATTTACAGCGACACAGGTCTGGGAATTATTTCCTAGATTTGTCAGGGTTGGAAGTGACCTTAAAGATCATCCAGTTCCAACCCCGTGTCATGGGCAGGGACACCTCCCACTAGAGCAGGTTGCTCAGAGCCCCATCCAGCTTGGCCTTAAACACTTCCAGGGGTGGGGTTTCCACCACGTCTCTGGGCAGCCTGTTCCAGTGTCTCACCACCCTCATGATGAAGAAATTCTTCCTAATGTCTAACCTGAATCTACCTATCTCTAGTTTTAATCCATTCCCTCCAGTTCTATCACTGCCTGACATCCTAAAAAGTCCCTCCCCAGCTTTCTTGTAGCCCCCTTCAGATACTGGAAGGCCACAACAAGGTCTCCCCGGAGCCTTCTCTTCTCCAGACTGAACAACCCCAACTCTCCCAGTCTGTCCCCATAGGAGAGGTGCTCCAGCCCTCTGATCATCAATCCAGAGGCTCTCAGGTCTTGCTGTGGGAGATGTCACCACTTTGTTCTACTTCAGCTGTCATTTAACCCGGTGTTCTCATCAAGTGGTGGGCAGTTTATTAAGACTCCCTCGGGAGCCCCAGCAGCTCGAGGAGGTCCCTGAACGGCCGTATTCACCAGGGGCCCAGCTGCACCTCAGCTTTTTGGAGCTAGACAAGGGGTCAAAGGCACATGTTGGGCTCAAATCCAGCTGGTTTGATCCCACTTGGAGGACGCGTGGATGAGTGTGTATGTAATTGTGCGTTCCCTCTAACAACAGTCGTCTCTGTAGCGCGAGGTCACGAAGCCGCTGTTGTAATTAGCGCAGCTCTGCCTCTGCTGATGCGGAGTGTAATTTGCACCCCCCTGCCTGTGTTTCATCTTAGGAGCAGGAATGGTGGTCGACTGGGAACAAGAAACCGGGCTCCTGATGACGTCGGGAGACGTGAGGATAATCCGGATCTGGGACACAGACCGGGAAATGAAAGTGCAGGTAACACCCGCGCCTTTGTGCCCTTCCCCTCGTCCCTCCCGCAGCAGCCGAAGCGGCCGAGACCCGTCCGCGGAGAGCTGGAGGGTGCTGGAGCTCCTGCTTCCCTGCCTCCCAGTCACGCTGTGAGAGAAATAAAAAATACAGACGTAGGCAGTGAGCGTGCCAGGTCCCTCCTGCAAGCCGCTGCCGTTATTCCGTTCGGGAAAGGTGGGGCTGCGAACCCCGAGGCAGGCAGCGGGGTGCAGGAGGGGTTTCCTCTTAGCGTGGAATTGAAGTAGCGTAGAAACTCTTGAGGAAACTTAGTGGTGAGTGGGGTGGGTGGTGGAGCACTGGGACTCGTAGCTGTGCAGTGAAGTGGGGGAAAGACGCTGCAAGTGTTGGTGGCGGTCGTCATCAGATCGGAGTTCCTCAGGAATCGTAAGGAGAAGCAGCTGCTCTGTGAGAGTGGAGCCACCGTGCTGGAGGAAAAAAGGAAGACCAGTTTTCAAAGCTTCTAGAAATTAATTACCCTTGGATGAACATTAATTGCGACACCCTGACCCTGCGATGCAAGATAATTAAGCCTATGTTAATCTTAATTACTTCCACGTATTTATTTTTTTTTTCTGTGTAAATTAGGGAATGGCAAAATTCAGGGGGTGAAAATCTTTTTAAATTATGATGATTAATGATTGCACTGGAACTATCTAAAAACATGTTGTTTCTTTTTTAATTGCAAAGACTGGTTGTGTTGAATTTCAAGTGATTGAAACTTCCTGACTCAGTAGCACTGGAAAAGTGAAATTCAGCACAAAGCAGAGCGGAGCTCTGTAATCCCAGCTAATAAAGGTGCCTTCCCACTCTTTGAACTTCAAAAAAGGTACCTCTGGAAGCACTTGGGCTGTAGCTGAAGAAGCAAGTCCCTCATTTTCACTTCTGCTGATTGTTCCTGCTTCAAAGGCAGGATCTGGGCTTAGGCAGTTGGAGGAGCTGCTGAGAACGGCCCCGAAGGTCGGTGCCTCCAGCCAGGGGCTGCGGGGAGCAGCTGGGGCAGGTGAATGTGCCCAGGAGCTGAGACAGGGGGGTGAAATCAGCTACTGCAGCTCTAACGGGCCTCCTGGCTGTTACCCCGCTTCGCCAGCGCTGCTTGGCTTTTCTCCCTGTTTTAACTGGAAAGGTTTTCCCCCCTAACAGGCGTGGGTATTCTTCCAGCCAGTCCATTTGCTCATGGCGAGCAAAAAGGGAGGAAGTGGCAGCGCGAGAGCGCGCGGTGTGTTCCCTGCACGGCCCCTGCGAGCTCCAGCCTTCTTCTTCCATGTCGTTTTATTTAATACACCCGCTGTCTGGCATCTAATGAGATAACCTGGGTCTACTTGTCACGTGTCCTAGAGCAGGGACTGATGGGTGGCCCGGCGCTGCCTCGCTTTGTCTTGCTGCATTGTGGCCGGGCAGCTCGCTGCCTGTCTGAGGCTCCCGTGTCCGCCCGGGCGTTGCTGAAGAGCAGCAGAGCTGCCTCCCCACCGCCCGAGGAAGAGGAAGGTCACGCTCAGACAGCCTGGCCACAGGCTGCTGGGCTGGGCCCGTTTGCAGCAGCCTCCCTCCAGGGCTCAGCGGAGGTGTAATGGTGATCCTGGCAACGGGGGGAGGGAGAGAGCTCGGGGTTTACAAAGCATAATACAAAATGTAGAAGGACTTCATTAATAACAACTGGAGGCATTCTGAGTAAAGGGAACTGCCTCCTGGGAAAATCTCTTTATTGTTTCCAGGGACAGATACAGATTTTGTCTGGTAGAGACCAAAAAAAAAACCAACCAAAACACTTTATACAAGAGACATTTAAACACCGTCATAGAACCTCTTTGGGTGTGGACACGATGCACAAAAAGGGCCAATATTTTGCAGCTTTGTACCTAACACCTCGCAGCTTTATTGTGCCTTTTCTGGCACGGGTGGAGTCACCCAGAGCAGGCTCCATGTTCGGGTTTGGAGCTGGTGTTACATACCCAGGAGGAGTTGCTGCTTTCCGCAGGGGTATTTGTTTTGTGTGACTCTTCTCCTCCAAATATAAACTGTCCCTCCTGCCATTCCAGCAGCATCTACAGCTTGTACTCAACAAAGAGGGTTTGTGGAGAAATGACTCCTCTGGCCATTTATTGTAACTCGTTAGATACTTTTAGTAGGGAATAATAGTGACTCCTCCTTCCCCAGGCAGTCCTGTCCTTCATCTGGGGTTACAAAGCTGGATGATTTGCACAAGCTGGTTTTGTTGGAATTCCTCCTCTCTGGGTTGAGCTGGGGGACTTGTGGCTCAGAGCCACGGCAGCAGCAGCGACCGTCGTCCCCAGGGTCACCTCCCCTCGGTCGTGGTCACGTCCAGAGCTCCACAGCGACAGTGTCACGCTGTTCTGAGCGACCGGTGGAAACCCTGGTTTAGTTTTGGACCGGTGTCCAGAATGGGGAAGGGAAGAGGAGGATGACGTTGGGTCCGTCTGGTTTAGGACCTTGACCGTAGCGACCCGAAGACGCGTCACGGTGCGAGCGTGGTGCTGGTGTGCTCTACGGTGCGAGCGTGGTGCTGGTGTGCTCTACGGTGTGAGCGTGGTGCTGGTGTGCTCTACGGTGTGAGCGTGGTGCTGGTGTGCTCTCTCCTCAGGACATCCCCACCGGAGCCGACAGCTGTGTGACCAGCCTCTCGTGCGACTCCCACCGGTCGTTAATTGTGGCGGGGCTGGGTGACGGCTCCATCCGCGTCTTTGACCGGAGGATGGCTCTGAGTGAATGGTAACTACCTGTCCTTCCCAGGCTCCAAGGGGATCCCCACATTTCCTCCTTCTCCTCCCCTTCAAAACGTTTCTCTGCTTGTTCCTCAGCCGCGTCATGACCTACCGAGAGCACACGGCCTGGGTGGTGAAAGCCTACTTGCAGAAGCATCCTGAAGGCAACATCATGAGCGTCAGGTAGAAGAGATTTTACTGTTTGGGCTGTTTTCTCTTGAACACAGTTTGGTTTTCTATTTAAATTCTGCTTCTAGCACTTCAAGAGCTCAGAGGATAAAGCTCTTTGGTTTGACATTTGCTTCAGTAATTAACTCCTGCTCCAGACTTGGTGGAGAGAAGGCAAGAAGAATATGTGAAGCTTTCCTTGGAAGCCTGGTAGTGTGGCTTGAGAGTAAACAAGGAGGTGGCTCTGCTGAAGTCACTGTCACGAGGCGTGTGAGGGAGGAATCGAGAGAACCACAACCCTAAGCTAGATATAGAACATCTTATGGTGGTTGTTCTTTATCGCC
Organism: Actenoides hombroni; assembly: GCA_024336885.1. Taxonomy (NCBI): domain Eukaryota; kingdom Metazoa; phylum Chordata; class Aves; order Coraciiformes; family Alcedinidae; genus Actenoides; species Actenoides hombroni. The sequence goes on along the minus strand of WUAM01000179.1, from coordinate 4,596,489 downwards.
AGCGTCTCCGCAGGGTCATTTGAGAGAGAGCAGGAGAAGGAAGGTTGGTGTCGCATCTGTTGGGCATATTGCTGTGCAGGATTACTTTGCTGTCTAGCAATTTCCTACACCTAAATCCATTTCTGCTGCCTGGTAAATACTGCGGAGAGAGCAGCGTATACTTATTTGGCCATTAAAGAACAGCAGAATATAATTTATTGTCACAAAGCCACCGTTTGCACACAAAGAGGCTCTTTTTCTTGATTATGAAATGAAAACAAAACAATTTCCTGGGATTCAGAACATTCCTGAGGTGGGAGATAGGCCAGCAAAAATGTATTAAGATTTTCAGAAAGGGGATTATGGGATGCAGCTGCCAGATTTGTGGAGCTCACATATTAGAGTTTTTAATCTTCCTTTCTGTAATCTCCTTCAACAATCCCAGGGGTCAGGGCTGCGTGCTCGGCCAGCCTGCCTCTGAAGGCTCAGTTTCTCCCTCTCCTCAGTGCCCTTCTCAGCACGCGGTGCCTTCTCTCGGGACAACGTTGTGCTTCCAAAGGCAGGTCGGGTCTCATCCCAGAGGGGCTTGGTTTGTTGAGAGAAGGCACCTTGCTCTCAGCTTCTCCCAGGTCGCTCTCTCCAGCTGACAGCAAGATCCAAGGAAAGCAAACGTTAAGACGTAGCAAGGTCTTTGCCTTGAAGGCACCGTGTGGCTTGTGGAGCGGTTCCCTGAACCTCAGCAGGACCCATCCTCTGGACCAGAGGCAGGAGCTTGCGGCACAGGGCTGGTGCCTTAGCCGGATCCTGGATCTCCGCTGCCCAGAGCTGGTTCACCTCTCAGTGGTGTGTCCAGCAGCTCCAGTTGCTGTGCTGGTGCCGCCACTTGTTACCCAGCAGCTCTGCTCTGACCAGGCTGACAGTGTTGCTGGAAAAGGCCCTTAAACGCCTTTGGAACATCCTGCTTTAGCAGCTTAGCTGCCGGTGGCTTGTTGGTGCCTGTTGCTGTTCAGCTGGGATGTCTTTTCTGACGTAGTCCCTCATCACAGAACTTCATTCTAACCTCTCGAGTGGTCTCCTGGATCACTTCAGAACCATTTTCAAGCCTTGCTAAGGTTCAAAGCTTTAACTGAATTCACTGCGTATTTGATCTCTCTCAAGCAATATTTCCATCTAGTCTTTAGGATCTAAATCAACCCCAAATTTAATTTGTCTTGAATTTAATTATGTGGCAGGTGGAGTTGCAGCTTCTTATAATGATATAAGTAATGGTGTATAACAGCCTTTTGATCAGTATTAGGTATTCCAGAGGTAAAGAAACTGAAGGCAATATGCTTCTGAATGCCTTTGTGGTTCTTAGCTCTGTAGGGTGATTCACGGTTGTACGGCCATCAATGACTTGGGAAAAAAACAGCACTTTAAAATTGCGGTGAAAAAGTCTTAATTCTGCTGCCGGCAGGGTAAGAATGGATGAGTTTATTTTGCATTTAGCTTCCGTAAGAGGCTTTCCTCTTTGTCTTTCTGTACATCAGTCGACCAGTCTCTTCCAAGGAGCTCAGAAGAGCGGATGTACCGCGGCAAAATCTTCAGCCCTCGGTTCCAGGGCTGCAGGAAAAGCTGCACCTTCTTCACAGCCGGCAGATGTGATTCTCCGGGTGTATTGCAGAGAGGCCGCCTCACGACGAGCAAGGATTTGTGTGTTTGAGGGCTCTGCTGAGCACAGTACCTTGCCACTGTTGCTTTCCCCACCCTCTCCTCCCTGACGAAGTCGTTAACGGGAGCGACACGTCGCCCGAGCCGCGGCGGGGTTCGTTACGCCCGGGCTCAGAGCGCTTTGGGCAGCCGGGACGCGCGCGCCCGCGTCGGCCTTTGGCGTAACGGATGGTGCCGGCAGGTCCCGTCTGCTTACAGCGCTCTGATGCCATTGCCCGCTGCCAGGAGGAGCTGGAACTTGGGTCTGACACGCGGCTCCCTGTATCGAGTGTGACAGAGCGGGAAAGGCACTTTGCTCAGCCACGAGCTGTGAGCGATAGCAGCAGTAACGGATCGCTCCTGAGGGCAGAGGCAGAGCTGTTTGCACAGCGCTGGGGATGGTACCAAAGGAGAGACATCGGTGGGGTCTGGGTCATACTGGTGCAGAAGGCATGAGCAGGTGTCTGTCCTTGTTTTCTGACTGAGGATAGACTGGCAGCTCGATCCCCGGGGCTTTGGGACCTGGCCTCAGGTACAGCCTGACACTGTGAACCTCCTGTGTTTTCAGTGTGAACGGAGATGTGCGGTTCTTTGACCCCCGGATGCCAGAGTCCATGAAGGTCCTTCAGATAGTCAAAGGGCTGACGGCCCTTGACATCCACCCGCAAGCCAACCTCTTTGCGTGGTAAGTTCTGGTTTCATCTCCTGCACACCTGGAGGGCAGAGTTTGTCTCTGCAGACACCATTCCTGGGCTGCTGTTAGGGGTGGTGTTTGTCTTGACCTCGGCACAGAGCGCAGCTTTTCCCGTGCCTGCAGCTCAGGAATTGTATCCCCTGCCTGCACCAGGGAACCCCTGCGCTGGTGCCATGGGGTGACGGTGCAGGGTCTCACCCGCCAGGGTCAGAACCCCGTACTGTTGTTACCCCAGCGTTCCGGGTGACCCCCCTGCTCTCTCGGTTCCCTTCCAGTGGCTCAATGAATCAGTTCACCGCCATCTACAACGGGAACGGGGAGCTGATCAACAATATCAAATACTACGATGGTTTTATGGGACAGAGAGTCGGAGCCATCAGCTGCCTGGCTTTCCATCCTCACTGGGTCTGTATTCGCTCTGCTGGGGCTTGGGAATTTGCATTTCTTAGTTAACGTCTGTGCAGGAAGAGGGAAAGGTGCAGAGACCCCTCTAGCACACAGAGGTGCTGCCCAGCCTCGACGCTTTGAGCCTGGCTCTCAGCCCAGCTCCTCCAGGCCGTCCCAGATGACCAGGCTGGCGGTGCCACTGGTTTATGATGTGCACCTCAGAGCAGAACAGGGCTCCCACCGGCTGAGCCCTTTTTCCCTTGCGGATCGACTTGTATTTGCTGTTCCCATTTCCTCCCGTCGCCCTGGGACCGCAGCCTGGCTGAGCTCTCTAGTTCTTGCCGCTGGAGTTGTCCAAGGTGAATTTGCCTGGAGCTGGCGGGAGATGCAGCCTCTCACTTCCCACACACAAAATTTTAAGTGCTTATTTATTCCCTGCCTCGTCTCCTGCCGAGGGTGGGCTCACCCTCGTGTCTCTGGGGCCGCTTCTACGCCGCCTTGCGCAAGGCTTTAGGAAGACCTGGTGCTGTGCAGTGGAAAAACCACACGTCAGAAAAATGAGAGAACAGCCGAAATTAAAGGCATGAGCTGATAAAGTGTAGAATGAATCAGAGTGTAAAGGAAATGCCGGAATATGTCAGAGCTGAGGTGGCTCTGCGGTGGTTGTTAGAGAGAGAATCTGGTTGCTGCTTAATTAGGAGGCAGGTGCCCATCTGCATTATGGGCTCTGCACCCGGAGATGGGAGTAAATGAGGGAGATTGAAAGGCTGAGAAAACAATGTGACTGGACAGGAAAACCAGGAGGAGGCTAAAGGAGGCATTTAGTCAGAGAGTCGTTGTAGGAACCTGCAGATCAGAGCAGAAATGTGTAATATGCCATGGGAAAGAGCGGTGGGAATGAGAGGAGAGAGGAGAGAGGAGAGGGGAGAGGAGAGGAGAGGATAAGGAGAGGAGAGGATAAGGAAAGGAGAGGAGGTGGCAATAGTGGGTCCTGGGTTAGGTGTGTTCTGCACCCTGAAGAAGTGAGGCTAAAGGAAAACTCAGCTCCTCGGTTCTGAAAAGCTAGAGTGATTTTGATGCCCTGCAGTTCGGGGGATGGAGAAAGAAATGGTTACTCATTAGGAATATTTTGCTTTTCCAGTAAGCAGACAACCCGAGCCCTGCCCAGCCCAGATCTCCACGGTGGGACCGCTCTGTGCCTCTCACCGGAGGCGATGCTGATTTTCAGTCCGGGCCGGTTCCTACCCGGCAGATTTGCAGCCATTTAGAAAAATTACGTTTAGCAGTTGGCAACTAATAGCCACCATCATTCTTTTTTCCCGCCGGCTGCAAGGGGCACCTCAGTCGCGGGGACGAGGCGTGCGCCGGCAGGAACGCGGGCAGAGCTGCGTGGGCAGCTGCGCTTCGGGGCGTTCGAGCACCCGCTGGAAACGTCTCCCACCGTTCCCGCGTGGCCCCGGCCGCTGATCCCGCTCTGCTCTCTCCGCAGCCTCACCTGGCCGTCGGCAGCAACGACTACTACATCTCGGTGTACTCGGTGGCGAAGCGGGTCAGATAACGGCCGGCGGCAGCGGCGCTGGAGGAGGGCGTCCCGGCGTCCCGGCGGGCAGGGCCGCGTCTCGCCCGCCGTGTACATAGTGAAATTATCGACTTGAATGTTTCGTGTTGGCTGCTGCTGCTGCGACCCGTAACTTGAACAAGTTTTGTTCTGACTTAGCTACTGATGATTTTGACAAGGGGAAGAGAGACAATCTCCCTTTTTTTCTTTTTTTTTTTTTTTCGGGTTTTTTTTGCGGGGGGGGCGCCGGGCTGGGGCGGGGCCCGGGGGCGGGGGGGGGGGGGGGAAGGCCGATCCCTGCCGGTGTGCTCGGAGGGATAGCAGGCAGCCGGCGGGGCTTGAAGGTGAGCGTGAAGCTTTCGCATCCGCCGACATGAGCTAGAAGGGCCGATCGCCGCTGGCTGGGCCGGCGCCTCGGTGTCGGTGAACACAAGGAGAGGGTTCCGCCTGCCTCGCGGAGGCGGCGAGTCTAGCGCAGCCATGTCCTGGCTCGACTGAGCGAAAAGGCGAGCGAGCAGATGGTCTTTCGCTGCGGGCCCATTCCTCCCGAGTGCTTTTCCGCCGGTACGTGGTGTCTTGTGAGCTACCAGCGAGCAAATGCGGTTGCATTGTGCTAGGAACGAGGTGTGAAGCTCTGCGACTGGAAGGTGTCGGTACAGATCTCGCATCCATTGTGCTCCCTGATGTTTGGGCAAATAATGCTTGGACAGATAGTTTGCTCGTTTTAGGCTGTATCTGCGACAGTTTCTCAGGCAATTAGTTTCATCCACCCCACGTCCATTTCCTTTTGCGATTCTTCTCTCCTCCCCACCCTGTTTTTTCTACAACTAAGAACTAAAAGTATTGAACAGTAGTTATGCAGTCGTTTTAATCTGTCAAATCTGTGTTGCTCCCATAATGAGTGCTGTTGCCAAAATGCCTGCTCTTCCTGTGTTTTAAAGCACATAGTTATGTAAGTCTGTCCATCTGTGAAGGCCTGTTATTCCTTTAATACCCGCTGCTGCCTTGCCAGTGTTTGTGTGGTAAGGGTGCATCAGGGAGACGATCTGCCGGAAGACTACTCAGCAAGGGAGCTGCATCAGTCCTCTGAGATGGGTTTCGTTGTGGGCATAAAATGGCAAGTGTGAGCACAAAGGAGAGGATGGTTACAAAGGGCAGCATAGCCTCTTGAAGGGGAAGCGCATTAAATAGCCATCACCTCAGGTCGTGCTTCGGGGACTGGTTAGGCTGATCTGATTAAGTGCTGTCACACTTCTAACCCTTGCCCCATAAGAAGCCCTGTACCTTGTCTTCCAAAGTTCTTGCACTTCTGATGGGACAGTGAGCCCGAGTGAATAAGCTAATCAATAGAAACTTAATGAGTGTTTAACGCAGAAGGTGAATCATGCTAATTCATAGTACTGCCTCCAAATCATCCTGAACTACTTTCACAGCCAATGTGATATTTGTCTGTTTACGTTGTCTACTTTGCAGACTACTATTGTAATACAAGATCACATTTTATTTCCATTCCTTTTTTTTTTTACGATAGCAATCTCACTGAATGAGCCAAATAATTAATATTTTTCAGTTACAAGAACTTAAATTCTAAATCGCATTAACGGAAAAAGTGACATACACAAGGTAAACAATGGACCTTCCATAAAATGTCTCAAATTATTTTTCCTGGACCAGCAGATAGTTTTGAAAATTGGAGTATTTTAAATAGCCCTTGTTTTGGCCATTGTTGAAATCTCATAATAACAAAATGTTTTTCCTTCTTAACTTGATAGACTATTAAAGAATTTTATGGTTAGTGCAAATCAAAATAAGTTGATCACTACTGTTTATCTTTTGGATGTTAATACAACTTTCATTGCAGCAGTTCTTTCAGGTGAAAGCAAAAGTTTGGGAATGTTTTATGTTGGTAATGCAGTGATTAGTGTATCAGTTTTGGTCCTTTTACTGCTTCTAGCCCAGTAAATTAACTTTGGTCCTGTAGAGTGGGGTGTTTGCATGCTCTGTGATACAAAAGCCTAATTATTAGTCTAACAGCAAACAAAGACATTATTTAAGATACAAGAAGTCTTTTAACTTATATGGCTTAAGAAGGACAAAACTGGGAGTTCTGTGTAGATCCTGCTAGAAGTCAGTAAGACAAGATTTCCTCACTACTTTGTCTACAAAGAATTGCGTTTTTAACATATCTACCTACAGGATAATAAAAAAATCCTATTTAGCCAAGATTTCTGAGATATAAAAGTGATCTTAATCACCCTATTTTAAGCTTGTTAATCTGATAAACAGTACTCTTTTCTTTCTTAGCATCAACCTTAAGATGAGTGGCTGCCGTGTCTTTGTTGGACACTTAAGCTCACGCGCTCGGGAACGGGACGTGGAGAAATTCTTCAAAGGGTATGGACGCATACGAGAAATCCATCTAAAAAATGGATTTGGATTTGTGGTAAGCAGTACCTTGTTTTTCATTCTCTTGCTTGCAGGTACTGGCCTTACTAGGCTGATGTCAAGGATGGGAGGATGCTTAAGAGAATAATAGTTCCGGTGGAAAATGGAAAATTTTAATACACATTTCGGGCTGGTTTTCAGATGTTGGGATTACAGATTTACCTGGTTTTGGCCAAGTTTTGCTCAAAATCTTGGTAATAGTCTAGCTGCATTAAATAAATTGTCTGATCATAATCTTCTGTGGATTTAATTTTATCCTTAATTTCTGAAGATAGTACACATATTCTGTTAGGACATCACAAAACTTGACAAAGTCTTGACCTGAGGAAAGCTGTATACAGAACCCCTTAGGTTCCTCTCCTTCTAGTCTGCTTGGTCATATCACTAAATAATGGCCTGACAGAAAGGTGAAGTAGTTGGCCGAGACAACAGGTGTAATACGTGCTTGCTGTTGAATTTCAGCAGCACAGCCTTTTACTCTTGTGCAGCTATAGTCATTCACCATCAATATATGTTCACAGGCTCTGTGTATCTGTCAAACTGTTAAGATTCAATGAACTGTGTATTTAATTTAAGTTTCCTCTTGCTGCTGTCTAGAGCTCCGTGCTTCTGAATGGTCCAAATTTGTACAGCTTTACAGATTCCCGAGTTGACTAAGGATCAGCCTGTTTCCTATTATCTCCTGAGAATTAGCTGTTCTGCAGCACTGTGTTAAAACTGGAAAGGTTGATGCTTCCCTTGCACTACAGCAGGCTTACACACAGTCATTCTGCCAAGATCAACCCCTTGAGTGAAGCTATGGGAAAAGAACAGAAAACTAGGCTTTGTGTACTTTAGTTTCATACAAGTATTAATTCTTGGCTCCTACACATGATGGTTCCTGATTGCCCTGCAGTATGAGCTACTTCTCATTGACTGCCAGTAGGTGAATGCCTGTGTCTTACAGTTCAGGACTAAGTGGCTGATCCAGACGTGAGCCTGAGTTTATTTAGTGCGTCCTTTTCCAATTGCTACCATTTCTCAATCATCTTTAGCTGAGCGTTCCTCTTCTTGGGCAGGGCTGTTGACTCATTCAGGAATAACTTCTGTTCAACTCCTGTACGTGAGTCAGCCAACCCTCCTTCCTCTCTTCTCCAGTTCTTAGGCAGAAGCATTTTCTTTTCAAAGCTCACTAATAAACTTAATTAATTATCCCATAAGTGTCTTAAAAAAAAAAAAAATACATTTTTCTCTTAAATCTAAACAAACAAAACTTCCCCCTCCTCCCCAGCCTTTACCTGTCATCTTGTTACTGTGCACGCACATGAGGAAAGCACTTCCATCATCTCTGTTTTAGGTTTTGGAAGATTTACTGGATTCCCTTTGAGCTGTCTTTTCTTCAGACTGAACAAACAGGGATCTTTCAGCTTTTCTCTTTTCTCCAACCTGATCAGTTTTGGTGGCCCTCTGCTGGTCCCACTCCAATTTTTCAATGTTTTTCTTGAGCTGGAAGGACCAAAACTGGACACTGCATTCCAGGTGCAGCCTAACAAATACCAAGTGGGGTGGAATAATTGCATCCCTTGGTCTGCTGGCTGTATACTCTTAACTGATGCAGCCCAGGACACGGTTTCCTTTCCTTGCAGCAAGGCTGCAGTGCTGACTCACGCCTGGCTGACTCTCCAAGGATTTCCGTGTCCTTTTCAACAGAGCTGCGCTTCAGCCATTCAGCCCCCAGCCTGTTCTGCTGCTTAGGATTATTCTATCCCAAGGGCAGGACTTCACATTTATCTTTTGATAAAACTTGCCATTCTTGTTGACCTAATCTTTCAGACTATCAAGGTCTCTCTGGGTGGTGTTTTTTCTTTCTGCTATATCTATGTCTGCTCCCACTATGGTGTCGGCCACAAAATTGGTGAGGTGCACTCGGTCCTGTCATCCAGATTATTTATAAATACACTGAATAGCACTGTCCTTTGCAGTACCTCACTCATCATGGACTGTCAGTTCATCTTTAGTTTTGGTTATTTAAAATCTGTGTTTATAAAACCTCTTACCAAGCCGCGTGATTTTGATTGAACATTGCAGACATTTAGTTTGTTAGAAACTAGATGAAATCTTGGGAGTTGTAGGTGCTAACTATCGACGCTTTTAAATGCGGGGCCTAAATGAATTTTCTCAAGATAATCTTTGCATCATCGCCCAAAGATGTGTGATGTTTCACTTGGTAGTGAAACAGATTTCAGTGCAGAAGGGGAGAGATTACTTAAGCCAATATTGCTTCTGAAAAGCTGTTTATAGTTACGCAAATGCTTTCTTCAACTTGAGAAGCTACTTCTCTGTTGTTCATTAATCTCAAGCTGCAGTTCCACCTTGTTTTTTCTCTATCCCTACTGTTGATCCAAGCAGTCCTTACCCAGCTGCTTGTCCTCACCTCTTTATTTCTTCCCCTTTTCCCCTTGCCTCACATGGTGTTACCGCAGTTGTTCATCCACACAGTGAACACACCTGGGAAACTGATCTAGTTGAAAAATAACACTGCCTTTTTCACCCCACCTCCTGCACAAAGCGTGCTGCTTTTTATCTGGATAGGTTTCTTGACCTAGTTTCCTGCAGAGCTGTACAAACAGCTTTGCCAAGAACCAGTGGGCTGGATAGTGGGCAGAGGCTATTCAAGCTGACTAAAGCAGCATTGCTGCCAAAATGAAGCGACAGATTCCATTGAAATAGTGTATGGAATTGCATGTTCTAGCTGATCTAGACGCACAGGTGGCCAGCGCCGAAGAGGGGCTTGTGTTTCTTACTCTTCTTACATAGGCACCTTTTTGCCAGACTAGTGAGCTGAATTTGCTCAGGAAAAAAAAAAAAATCAGAAGGGCTTTTTTTCTGATTTGCATTTTCTGTGCCAATTCGGTAAAAATTGAATTGGCTCCAGATCTCTGAAGAGGGTTTGGGGAGTGCACAGCTCCCTTGCTTTTGTTTGCAGTCAATCAGCTCTTGCTGTTTTGTAGGGCTGTGTTTTAAATTCTGTGCCTCGAAGTAATCCCCTTACCTCTCTCCCAACAACTATTTTAGATACTTCTGTAGTAAACCAGGTCATTTAATTAATTTATTTTATACAGATCCTGCAAATAGTTATACTGAAACAACTGAGGGAGGCCAAAGGAGTTTGTGGGGTGGAGGGAGAAGAAATGGTCAGGAATGGGAACATCTTGGCTTCTCAGCCTTAGATGTACTAGGAATCCACTTCCTTGTTCAAAGTTCTGGCTGATACTTGTAGAAATATGGAATTTATAAAGAAAACATGTTTTCTAACATTTGAATGTACTATGAGGGAAGATATTTTTTTATTCGTATTTTCCTTCTAGGAGTTTGAAGACCACAGGGATGCTGATGATGCCATTTATGAACTAAATGGCAAAGAGTTGTGTGACGAGAGGTAAGTGCTCTACCATAATTTCCCTTAAGAGCAGCAGCAGAAGTGCTTTGAATCCACATACAGTGCATTAGCTTGTGCTCTGACTCCTGTTTCTTGTGGCTCTGTTGTGGGATACACCTTCCATCACTTAAGATAGTCATTGGAGTCCTGGCTGCAGCCTTCTATAAGGTAAAGATAGTTTGGAACTGGAGACGGGGTGGTGGTTTGGAGCAGGGCTGGCTGTATTCTCCACCTGCACTTAGTTCTTCTTCAAAGCTAACTCAAGGTCTTGTCACTAGAAAAATTAGCAAAAGTGAATTGAACTTATTTACTTGTTATTTATCTGTTGACTTCAGAAAATAAGTTAATGATAGCCTCTCATCATTGGGAGCCTTGTGCTTCAGTTTGCAACAACGTGAACTATAGTCATTGCATGTTACAGTAATTCTTATTTTGACTGTGGAAGTTGAGTTTAGGTCATTAGGTTGTCGCAACTTGTTTTGGTACTCTTCTCCCTCTTTCATTACTCTTGGGCTCTGGTTGAGCAAATTCAGTTGTTTCAGTCTGAATTACAGACCCGTGACAATTTCCATGGCAGACTGAGGGAGATGGATGAGGCAAGAGAATACCACTGTTCTGTGTCTTTAAGAAATGCCTGTAACTGGTATAAATCTTTGCTTGCAGGGACAAGCTGATTCTTGTTTGTGCACATGTGCTTCCAGTTGCAAAAGATTTAAGTTAGTGTCAAATACTTAAAGTTTGTGTTTTAAGTTTTGTTTGCTTGTCTCATTTTGTTCCTGTCATAAGGGTTACAATTGAGCATGCTCGAGCCCGAAGAGGACGGGGCAGATTCCCGCAACGGTTCAGTTATTACCAGTCACAGAGTGGATCTAGGTAGGTGGTCTGGACTCTGTTTCCTACAAACACAGTAACTGAAGAACTGTACGGAAATAACTGTTTTCTTCTTGTGGTTGTAGTTAGGGATCCAGCTCTGTTTCCTTGTGTAACTTCATGAAAGAAGTTTTATGTTCTCCAGCCTTGGAGGTCCATTACTATTATTTACCTCCTCTGGCTGAGTGGAATGTGAATTTTCAAGCAGTTTAACTGACTCACGGATGTTCACAAACCTATTACGAAATGCTCCCTGTCCATGTTGTAGGCACTACATTGGTCTTGCTTCCTACTATTGTGTAAATCATGTGAAGGACTAATGCTGCAGTTGGATTGGCTGGTTTTGACACTAAATCAACAAAAATGACAGAGCTTCTCTGTTGAGGCTTTTGTCACTTAGCTGAGCTTATAGGCTAAGCAGAATTATTGTAGAGCAGTAGTTTAAAGTATTTACTGTCTAACCAGGTTTTTGCATTTCCAGTTGTACGGTTATTAAAGTGCTTACTGCAGCACAGCATACAAAAGGAACCACGTTTGAGAAACAGTGCTGGTGCATAAGATGCTAGCATGTGCGGAAGCGTTTAAATACCCATTCACTAAGTTTGCTGACTGAGCAGGTGCCTTGCTGAAGGAGATCCTCTGTCCGACAATGGAATCTGAAAAACAGGACGTAGCTCCTATCTACAATGCCTGTTAGTCAACGTACAGTATTTGTGGAATTGTTCACTTTCAGTGATTAGAGCCAGTGGTGAACCTTGCTTCAGCTTGCCGTGGACTTTGCGGAAGTTCTGCAGATTTGTGCATATTCCACCAAACTACACATTACAGCTTTTATGTGTACCTGTGTGAAGTAAATGTATGGAATAACTTACTCTGTAGAAACATTTATAGCTGTGACCTGTGCAGAGTAGAGTTTGGAAGAAAGATGAACATTTGACTGACATAAACCTCTGTGTTTACTTCAAAGGCAGAATCGCTGCCAGTTACAAACCAGTGTCTGGAACATCTAATTTGCATATGCAAGTATGCTAATTAGATTATTTTTTCTTTAGTGGCCGTAACCTTGATGCGGTATAATTGGTCCGAGGTCCAGGCTAAAAGTGGACTTTTAAAGTAGGAAGTGTGATTGAAGGTCGTGGGCATCTGACGCTGTAGTCATGTTCATGACGTCAGACTGCCGGTGCCAGACAGGAAGAGACTGCGGTTTGCAATAATGGAAAAATGAGACTCAGCCTGCCAGTTTTGGGACTCTGGGACCTCTGTTTAAATGCCCGGAAGATCTGGATGTTCTGAAAAAAATGGGGACACTTTGAGGTATGCACTGAAATTAAATTGCCTATGCTTCAGTGTACAAATCAATACACACAATTTAGGATTATGTTTCTATTGGAGGAGAAGATGAGAATAATTTTCTCTAAGGTCAGTGTTCTTTATTCTTGAATCTTTTTGTAGCAATGCAAAGTAGTGCCATTGTTAGAATACTGCATTACTTATCAAAAGGCTGGCATACCTTTTTCTGTAATTCTCAAATCCTTTTGGATTCAGAATGACTACGATTGGGAACAGAAATGACCTGCAAGGGCAGTATTCTTTCCACGTGTCGTACTCCTCTGTATGAACATTTTCAGGACACATTTTCATTTTTGAGAGGATCTTTAACTTTTGAGTAAGTGAAAAACACTGGCTTTCATTCAGGTACTGTAAACTGCCACAGTTATTTCAGGGCAACCAGTTACCCAGCTCTCATGTTACTAAAGACTTCTTCTACCCCCAAAAATACCTAATGTAGGTCATGGTGGCATTTATAAGTATTAACAGGTGATTTGGAATTTAGAAGCATGAACTAAGATGCCTTCAAATTGTGCTTTCTATCTCCCTGACATGAAACAGAATTTATCTTGCCAACTGAAAAAAAAAAAAATAATAGAAGTTGCCCTTTACATGAATATCCTCCAAGACTACATTGGTGAGCAAAGACTGTCAAATACCAAAATTAAACTCATACTCTTTATATTATTTTCATTCTACTAGGCACTTATTTCAGTGTATCTAGAAAAAAAATGGCATAAAGTCTTTGGTATAAAGTTCTTAATCAAAAACTTTTTTAATCCCCTTCTAGCAGCTCTCTTCTTGTAGTGGACACTTAAATATATTCTTGACTAAAGAGAATCAAATGTGCAGTCCAGCAACAAGGAAAATATTTAAATCTCTCAGCAAACTGTAGAAAACATCAGATTTCTGAAGTTCTGAATTTCTTACACTGGAGACTTTGTCTTTTTTTGTCTTTTTTTTTTTTTTCCTCTCCTCTGACCTCTTCTAGCCGGTATGGACCTCCTGTTCGTACTGAACACAGGATCATAGTTGAAAACCTTTCATCCCGTATCAGCTGGCAGGTGAGTTAACATCTTGTCTTTTTTTACACCTTACTTTCCTACCCTGTAAGCAGACTGCTCTCAGCCTAATTTCTTAATAAAGCCATCATAAATATTTAACCCAAATAAAAAAAAATAAGCAAAAAAGCTTCAGTGATTGCTAAAAATCAGCATTCAAACATGGAAGTTCTTTGTTCCACAGCTGTGCATATATTTCTGTAACTAGGTTTTGCAGCTGGAAAGTGATTCTTGTTTGCTCATGTTTACCAACTGATAAAGCTTGTAAAGATGAGATTGTTTCTAAATGATTGAAGCACAGCATCCATTCAAACTGTCATTATATTGTTATCCCTGGAAGTGCATGCCTTTGCTTTGAATGAAATTTATAGTCTTAAATGTTTTGCAAAATTTTTTTTTGACGTGATACATGATTGAGAAGTCTGGTAATATGTCCTTAATAAAGGGCATCTTAAGAAAGCTGCTGCGTAAAGTATGCTTACTGTAGGTAGTTTAAAAAAAAAAACCCCAAACAAACACATTTTCAGTAATTATCTTTTGAAGCTTTCTTACCACCTTTCTTAATTTCACCCTTGCTAATGTTTTCCTGATGTTTAGGTGGCTTTTAACAGAATAACCATATAATCAATTCCTTTAGTTGTGTTCTGCATAGTATACAGTTTATAGAAAGTTCACTTTTTAAAGGTATAGCAACAGATCCTCTTTACAAAAGGTGAGTGACTAGTGGAGTTTAGCCTTGTTCGTTAACCTTTATATTTTTTTGAATAAAGAGAATGTAATTAGCATACCAGAAGATGCAGTAGAACATGTTGAGTGTTCAGAGCCTTGGTCTTGCAGCTAAATCCACATGAGGAGGCTATTTAGCTTGCCTGGAGCTCTGCTGACGTGTTTCGTAAGGATTTGGGTACAGTCCAGCAGATAAACGGTTGAACTAGGTTTGTTTATCTTCTGCATGACAGGTTCAAAAGGTTCATAATTGTACAGTTGTGTTAATTATTGAATAGCTGAAAAAAACTCCAACCTTTGAGTTGCTGTGATGAGCAAGTGGATTTCACTAAATATCTTCTGGGTATTCTATGCAGTTATGTATATGAAGAGATGGTTACAACACAGTGCTTGGAAGTGACAGTAGGGACCAGAGAAGTAAGCTAGAACGGAGTGTTACGGAGAATAAATCTTATAATGTTGTTTAGTGTTGAATTCATAACTTGGAAAAGAAAAAAAACGATTTCTGTAACTTTCTTTTACTTGTGAATATTTATAATGGCTTTATGTGTACTTACCATTTAAGTCTGAAGCCCACCCAGTTCAGATTGCACACTGATAAATCTTTAGAATTCTAATTAAATGTTTTAATGACTCTCTTAAATATGTTAGTGTAAGAGACTTGACTTCTTGATACTTGCCTAAAGAGAAATCATTTGAAGCTAACATCCGTATGCAAGCCTTACTTAGTTTTGAAGGTGTACTACTTTGATACTGACTGTAGTGTTTTAACTTCTTTTAACTATGCTGCTTACACAACAGATTAAAATAGCGAACGCATTAACAGTAGTGGCTTTACTCTTCCTTTCTAATCCCTGAGCTGCTAGCAAATACATTAGTATGGAACCTTGCTTTCAAACTTATGTTCGTTATTCACCTTTGGTATATGCATTTCCCCATGCTTTGAGAAATTTTATCTCCTCTAAAAGTTATGCATTGGGATATTTAGATAAATAAATAAACAAACCACAAATGACATTTGTATTCAGATCAGTTTCCTGAAATTGTTAACTCTATTGTTAATAGATAATCTCATATCTAAGTAGTAGACAAGCTGTCAAAATTCTTCTTATTTTAGCAAACATTTCTGCATGTTCAGAGCTTTCCAACCATTTCATTAGTATTTCAGTATGTGAATTTTCAAACAGTTGGGAAAAGTAGATCTGTGTTACATCAAGATGTAATTTTTAATGTGTTCTTCCTATTTATGGTTGTCCTACACTGTATTTTCCTTTGCTGCTAAGGACAACAGGGTATTCTTTACTGTTGTAGTTCATCTTAAACAGCTCAATTTAGGATAAAATCTGACCGTTCCCCTGGTTAAGTAAAACATCAGAATTTTAAAACATTCCCCTAATAATAGCAAATACTTTTAAGTTGTTATAACACATGCACACTTCCTCTCTTTGGAGCAGTAATACTGAGGTCTTTAAGTGTGTTGGTTATTGCAAATGATATTTCAAGATGATGATCCTTAGGATTCATTATATAGGGTAGCAATTCTCTGGGGACCTTAATTTTAAAACCTAAAGTTATTAAATTAGAAAATAATTATGTAGATTAATGTTTTTGGACTTCCTTTGACTTGCCAGTCTGGGTCTAGTTAAGCTCTCAGTGACTTTGTTCTTCATCTCTAAATTGGGATAAACATACAGAGATTGAAGTATTAGTTTTAATGGTGCTGTATGGCCCATTTTTCATTTGCTATTAAGGTTTCTTTGTGTTAAGCACATGTTAAACAAGGAAAGTATGTACTAGTTTGCATATGCTGGTTTTTAAAATAAAACTATCAAATTTTAATTAAAATATCAGATAAAACTAAGCCTTCTTATATTCTGTGGGAAATGTTCTAAAGTTGTTCTCAGCTTTTTGTTCTGTAGTCTTTTCTTCCTTAAGCATATTTCTAACCAAGTGCGTTTTGAACCTCTTCTAACAACCCTGATTTGGTTAACCCTCATTTCTCGTGTGGAGGAAAAAAGAAACAAAGATTTGGGGGTTTTCTAGTGGCTGAAATTCTAGGGTTTGGCCTGTTCTGAATTTTCCTTTTGGTTCCTATGACACTCCTGTTTTTTGGCGATCTAGATCTTGGTTTGCCTGGGTTTGATCTCGATTGGCTAGCACAGATCATCCTCGGGTTCTTTAGCCACTTCTGGAGACTATGTCCAGTGCTTTCAGGGCCTCTGGTTCCTCCGTGAAGCACATTGCTATGAGCCATCACTCTGCCTTTCTCATGTAAGAGAGTTCCTCTTGGCCAGCTAGGTATTGGACAAGCAACTCTTTGCTTAAGGTACCTTCTTATGTCATCTGCCACTTGTGGCATGTTGCGGTAAGTAGTCTGGGATTATAAAATACCAGATAAACTGTTTGGTAAAAGTACTGATTTAATTTATACCAATGTTTAGCTTTTTAGTGACTTTTTACATTATTTGTTTGTACTTTATCCTATTGCTGAGCAAGTAATTGTACAGTGTCTGCGTGTTTAGCCTCGAAGTTAAATACGATGGTGTCTATTGACATGGCACTGTAGTGTGACAGGTACTCAGGTGAAATATTAAAACAAAATTTCCCTTTGTAAAATTATTGTATAGTAATTCCACATTTTTTATTTTAATTTTGCTGTGAAGTTGGGGGAGGTGAGCATATAGAATGAATTTGTCTACAGATGTTGGATAGTCATTTAACTGTGGTGTTAGTTGTGAAGATTTGCATTTAATACTTATATGCTTTTCATCTGTTGTGATTTCAGCATGTATGTTGGTATTTTAAGTATTGCATTATGTTTTTGTAACAGCTGGTTTGGGGATGCAGGATTATTTTAAAAGCAAACTTTTTATTTGCTGTAGTTGTAAAAACAGGATCCTTTCTATATGCACCTGCTATTATATAGGCTCATTCAGAAACTGTTTTCTAAATTACATGTTTGTGTGTGTGTGTGTGTGTATATATATATAAAAAAACATTAAGCAGTTTTAGCAGAAGAAGTTTAAGGGGTGAATTACTGCTAGCTGACTGATCTGTGTCCTGTTTTAAGGCTAAAATGTTAACTTTTGCTGCAGGACTTGAAAGATGTCATGAGAAAGGCAGGGGAGGTCACCTATGTGGATGCACACAGAAACAACAGGAATGAAGGGTAAATTCATTTTGTGTCTACATCTGTATGATAACTGAAAATGTTAAAAGCAAGATTATTCTTGTAATATTAAAAAAAAACCAACAAGAAATCTATGGTGTGGCTTAGATGCTGAAATTTCTTCAATTAAAAAAACCCCAACAACGGAACTGCAAAGACAGTGTCAGTAAGCAGCAGTTAAGAAGTGGTATTACTCTCTACCATGAAAATAGTGTCAAAGGAGAAGGGGAAGGGAGAATACCTTTCAACAGTTGAGTTCTGCTGTCTCTAGCTTAGAGTTATTTATGTATAATCATTTATGATCTGACTCCTGAGGCTAAAATACCTCTTGTCTGTGGCTGCTTTGCACTCGTTCAACAGTCAAAGTCATGGGAAATGAACACAACCAATCTCCAGAGGGAGTACCTAGCTGCTTGCCCTCCATTCTTAATTCTGCAGACTACAGAGGTCCTGCCATGACAAAGCTGAGGAAAGGAAAGTCCATGTAAAGTGTCTGTGCTGCCAAAAGAGTGCTCTAGGGCCATTGCAAGCAAATGCAACTTCTTGTTTTTTAGGGGAGAAGAGATTCAAAAACAGAAGAGGGTATTTTCCTAGCCACTGTTAAAAATCCAAAAAGGGCAGGAAAGTCTGCAAGTTTATTTTGTTTCTTGGACAGACTGAGAATGCAGTTGAGTAGAGGACTGAAAGATAATTTCTCTGTTAGTGTCATATTTTCCTGTTTAACCCAAGTTAAAAATTAGCTTTTAGAAGATAAAACATCAAGCTGTGAATCAACACACTGAAAAAGGCCCAAACTGATTCTCCTTGGTTTTTCAGTTCTCTCAAAACTTTTTCTTTCTTTTTTTTTTTTTCTTTCTTTTTTTTTTCCTAATGGTATACAGGGTTGTGGAATTTGCATCTTACAGCGATATGAAGAGTGCACTTGAAAAATTGGATGGCACTGAGCTGAATGGGCGCAGAATTAAGCTGACTGAAGATCACAGAAGGCATAGGTATGTCATCTGACCTGATAAAATTCTGCTGAAGGCATGGATTTGGGTAGTACTGATGCCAAAGTTTTATTATCTAATTCTTTGGCCTCAGGCTAAATATCACTGCACAGAACCACTTTCTAGCAGTGTAAACAGATTTCGATAAGAGCTAACTTGCTGAAAACATGGTAAATAGAACACTTTTGAATGAGAGTAAGAAGACTTTTTTTTTTAAAGATAAAACTTGATACTTAAATGAAAGTACTTCTAAAGTAACTTAGGAAATTTGATGTTAAAAACCTTTTAATTTAATGGAAAGCTGTTTCACAGTCCTGTGAAATACCTCTCAAAGAGTTGTGAAAGCAAACTTTTCATGAGAGTGAAAGAAAAAGTTAGCTTGCTTGCATTATTCCCAAAGCAGTTCTGCCATTTAGTAAGTAAAAAACCCATGTTACCTACAACTCTTTCATTGTGTCTCTTAAAAAATAAATTCATTTCTTTTCATGAAAAAAGGGACACATATACAGGGAAGGCATTAAGCTCTCAAGCCTTAAAGAGTGCTGGTTCCATGCCTTTAGAGACTTTTAGCATTTTGAAAGAAACCTTAACTAATTTACATTAGTGTTTCCAGAGAGAATAAATATGGCAAGTATGATTTCTTCATTTCTGTGCTTTTCTTGATAAGTGGCTAAAAATTCCCAGCGAGGGCAAGAGGAAGGCATCTTTTATGAGGTGGTTTCTATTTTGTGAAGCTAGCAGACAATGTCAAGGCTAGCAGGTCCTCCTAGCTTTGGCCTAAGAAGATACTGTTGTGATGGAGCATAACAGAAATGTAGCAGCACTCTGAAATAACTGCTGGGCATAGCGCATTCAGATGTTCACGTGGATGTGCTGTGCGTACAAAGTAGTTGACAATTTAAATGGAGTATTTTGAATTTAGTAGGTGAGATTACAGCTTTTAATTGTGTTTCTCTAGGAGCAGATCTCGATCAAGGAGTTACTCAAGATCTCGCAGCAGGTCCAGGTCAACAGGATCTTCCAGATCGGACAGCCGGTCCAGGTCCAGGTCAAGATCAAGGTCCAGGTCCAGGCCCCGGT
>WUAM01000179.1:4543873-4557529 GCA_024336885.1 Actenoides hombroni | reverse complement strand
CCTTCTCTCCCTGTCTTCTTCTCCCCTCCAGCTCATGTGACTAGGATTTGTTGGGAAGTGGAGAGGGAGAAACTTGATTCTGTGTGGGAGAGGATAACAAGATTGTTGAGGATTTTAAATTGCAGAGCAGAAGCAAAAAGCAGCAACATGTGGCCCTGGAAGTTCAGCCATAGTGAGATACTAAAGGCTCAGTTTCACGGGTGTTTATATTGAACTACCTTTAGGAGGCTTTGTTTCCAGTAAGTGCTCAGCACTCAAAAACAACCGTTCTTACTGGAGAACTGGGGCCATGATCTTTATCTACTGACCATGTGCTTTGCGAGCACCATTTCCACCAGAGAGGTAAACTTTTTCCTTCCACTGCCTCACGGAGCCATTCTTTCCCACCTCAGTCGTTTGCACCAGGACTGTATGGGGCAGAAATGGACCCCAGCCGAGAAGGTGGAGGGACCTTGCCCAGCATACAGTTTGTTTGCAGATCCTTGCAGTGTAGTGGGATCAACCAACACCCTGGTACAGGGTGTGTGTGCGTGTGTGTGTGTGTGATGTGGTTGAGGAGCACACGGTCGCTGATTTTCAAGTGCCTACCTCTGTTCTGTGCGTGGCCTTGCATTAGTTTCAGGCATAATAACATCATGATATCATAATAATATATCGTGCTCTGATGAC
The DNA here is from genome assembly GCA_024336885.1 of Actenoides hombroni. Classification (NCBI taxonomy): domain Eukaryota; kingdom Metazoa; phylum Chordata; class Aves; order Coraciiformes; family Alcedinidae; genus Actenoides; species Actenoides hombroni. Next base: position 4,556,860 of record WUAM01000179.1, on the reverse strand, counting down.
ACCATCACATGGAGTAAGCCCCAGCAATCTGATCTCATTCTGCAGACGTGGAGATGAGTGTTACTGCTTCACAGGACAAGTGGGTGGCAGGTAAATGGAGCTGGCACTAACTATATTGTCAGCACTGGGTGGGAACGTGACCTCCTGGGTTAAATTAGGTGGCTGGGAGTTTAACACCTCAGCTCTAGATCTGCTTCAGCGGCTGCGGGTGAGTCACCAAACCTATCTGCATTCACGTCTTCCATCTGTGAAATGGTGACAGTAATATTTCCTCACCTGATGGGGGGAGGGAAGGGAGCGTGTGTGCAAGAATGAATAAATGTTTACAAAGCACCTTGTGAGCAGTGCACAGGCCAGCTCTGGCTGTGCTTAGGAGGAACCCGCGTTGTTCCCTCTGCTCTGGGTTGCACCATACTGTGAGCACGCCGTGAGGTGTAAACACTCCCCTCAGAGTCAACAGTTCCAAATGAGAACAAATGAGATAATTCCTCAGGAGAGAAACAGAGAGTGAAGACTTAATGTGTTACCAGCAATTTCAACAAACTCCATTCAAGGAAAAGCAAAGTAACTTTTTAAAAGAAAAGAATGAAAAAGGTATAAAAACAAATGAGCTGTGACCAAATTTTTTTTTCTTTTTATTTTTAATGGTATCATGATCTTCGGTTTCACTTCCCAAATGGGAAATAGAACAGAGAAGTGAATCCCCTTGAAATAAAAGTGAAGTTAATAACGGGACGCCTTTAGCTGCTTGCCACATCCTGTGTATGCTGATCTCTCTGTTTATAGCTGGCAGGAGCCCTTCCAGACTCTTCCTTACCGCATTAACTCTTTGCTGAGCCAAACCGTGTTATATAAACAGTCGGGAAAAAGCCTTCCTGCATCTTCCCTCCAGCACCACGTGCCCCAGGTGCGGTCCCACCTGGGCGCTCGCCTCCTTCCCACCGGTGTGCAGCCCACCCACGTCTCCACTGTCCTCCCGCCGGCACAGACCCCGTGGCTGGTGTCAGCCTGCCCGCCCGTGCATAACCCGTACCCCGGCTCAGCGCAGGCCGCTGATGCTGCAGCTCAGGGTGCTCACACGCAGCTGCTGATGCTGGCACAGCGTCTCCTTCACTTGTTCACTAGCACTCCTCCTCGTGCACACGCACGATTCCTTACGCCAGCACAAACATGCGCACGAGCATGCACGCTCCTCCTCGGCTAGCACGTGTACTCAGCAGTGCACACAGGCACAGAAACGCCGACTTTTTTCCTTTTTCTGGTACTAAAGAGAGATGGAAAAGCATGCACTTCACAAATGCAAGCTGGCCATGACTATATGCGGCACAACTATGAGGTAGAACTATTCCTCTCCATAGCATCGTTATTACAACAGCTCTTCTTCCTGGGATGAGCTTTGTGGCTGAGGGTTCAACTGCTTCAGGAAATGTGGCTCAGACTGGCGTATTCATTCACTATTTTCAGTGGCCTGATTTAGCCTGGATGTTCAGCTTTCGGTGCTTTTGCTGCTCCTGCTGCTTTTCTTTCTGCTTGTACTGTTGGGAGGTGGCCATGGGACCCTCCCTTCATCAGCAGACTTGCTCTTTTGAACAATTCCGCCAAAAAAGCCTTTACCATTCACCCCCACCCCACCTGCTCCTCAATGCCACTTCAGTGGCACTTAAAAATTCTGGTTTGCATTTTGGAACTGCTGCAGTTGCAACAGACACTGTCATATACACCACAACTTGAATCTGTTGGATTTTGATATTAGAGGTGACAGACTTTGAGCCATGCATCTTGAACACATCTGAGCTTGGGAGGAGCTGCACAACTCCACCCAGTATCCAGGCACTGTACTTACTGATGGGTCAACCAAGTGCAAACTTCAGTAACAATTAGTAGGTACAATTTCTCAGCTAGATGTACACAAACTAAAAGGCAGAGAATTTTGGAGTCAGAAGAGCTTTAATTTTTTCTTAATTTTTAATATGTTTAACAGTTCTCATTCTCAGACCTGGAGACAGCAGTTGTCCATCCACAGATACACTACAGCGAGACACAAAGAGGCACAGGTTGTGCATGTGCTATTATTGCAGGGCCCTGCAAAGCCTCAGTTGGAAGGATACTTTGACGGAGAACTTTATTTCCAGATATTTTCCATCCTCTCTGCTGGGATGGCAGAGAGAATGGTCATGGCAGACACAAAGACACCAGTGACTGCAGAAATTACACTGTGTGGATACTTGTCTCCTAAGAACTGCCTGTACCATTGATGGAACTCTCATTTCATGCAGGATGTCAGGTAGCCATTGAAGGGGAGGGTTTCCTGTTGCTAGGAATTACTGCTGGACCCATTATCCATCTGGGCCAGAGCCATGCAGGAGAACTGAAAGAGAAAACCTGATCTGTTTTTCTCCCTGACCACCCCCGAAGGTGGTCCCAAACTTCTGATTAAGCTCTAGGTACTTGCCAAGTAACACCTCCCCTGCAGAGTTGTGGCATTTCCCAAGTGGCACTAGCTGGCCAACGTCCCCGCCTTTCCAGGAGAGCTAATCTCAAATGTTTGAAAGTTGGGTTCCAAAATATTGTCAGTCACCTAGAGATCATAATTTACAAAATAAAACCCAATAATGTTGAATTCTGTACGCTTGCCTCTTGACTCTGTTTAGTCTTTGGCTCACATTCCCGAGTTTTCATGTCTTTCTCTGCACTAGCTAGCAGGAAAAGCATACTTTTCTTAGCTGAAAAGATGAGATTCTCTTACAACCACATGATCTATGGAGCAGTGTCTTAAAGACAAAAAAAGCAGGAATAAGTGGAAGCAGTAGAATTCCTCTTCTCACTACTTCAGTAGCCAGCAATCAATGTGTCATGTGTGTGCAACACCTCTTATCCCCTTACAGACAGCAGAGACTTTGTAAGAAGGAAGAGCCCTGCTGTTGGTATCCAAGACTGCCCAGGCTTGGCAACATTGAGGAAACTGTGTCGTGGAGCAAGGCACCATGGCATCCCATCAGCGCTCACTACCTGGACTCTAAGGCAGTCCAGACACCAGGCCCAACAGGTCTGTTCTCATGAGGAGAATGATTATCTCTTCTTTGATGCCAATTAGTCCAGGCATGGCTTTTGTTTCTCAGCCAAAAGCCTACCGCTCCATGGACCCTGAGTCCCAGCACAGCACTGGCAGCTGGGGGCAGTGAGAAATCCTGCTTGAAATACATGACAGGCATCATCCAGCAAATGATCTCCCCTCTCTGGCCCCCCCATGGAGTGTGTGGTGAAGCTCCCACCTCTCTGGGACAGCCATCTGTAGATATGTGGCATGTCGCCCTCTCTCATTTCTCTGCAAAGCTTTTTTTTTATGCAGAAAAAGTTGGAAACTGAGAAGGCAGCCTTCCACTCCCAGCCTGGCTGCCTTCCCACACAGAGGGGTCAGATGCCTTTGCTCTGTGTCACCTCACAGCCTCTGGTCCCCAAACTCCAGTCTCAGAATCCACGTGGTTCTTTACTGACTTCATAAAAATAAACAAAGGCCTGGTAGCATTTAGGTCATACTAGTAAAATATTTACACACATACACCCCCTTCCATTTCTTATTTCACGGGTCTTGATGTCACCACACCCTGCCAGGGACTGTGTTCGTCCCAGCCATGCGGTCCCCCACTCTGTGACAACTGAACGCTGATGCTGATGCTGAGCAGGCTTCCAGTGCACAGGCTGGGCTTTGCCAGCTGCTGCCCAGGGCAGGGCATTGCCCACGAGGCAGCTGCCTCCAGCCTCCATAAAAGCAGGTCTCAGCAACCCAGCCAGAGCAGGTATACTGCTATGGGTGGCTTGGCATGCAGAGCTGAGCTCAGGCCAGGATTGCAGATTCCATCCAGCAGGAAACAGTACTGAGAGGCAGACTGGTGGCAAAGCACAAACTTCCCTTGCAGCTGTTTTTGAAAGCACCTTTACATCTTTCTTTTCAGCTTGCATGGCACAAATAAACCATAAGTATAAGCCAGTTGTTACTAAAGGGAACCATTGTTTTGTAGCCCTCTGCTTCCCTGGTGCAAGTGAAATAACATTATACTCCTCAATCTCCCTTCACAAAAAAAGTCTCCCACCCAGCTCTGCCTTTTGGACTTTTGATCTTGACTCAGCATGGTCTGTCTTACAGTGTTTCTTTAAATCCTGCTTCAAAGTGGGCAAGTGGACATGGACTGTGAGGTATGACCAGGTTATAGGATGATGTATTTTTCATGCTGACCCACGGTGCAGGTATTTTACCTGCAATGCTTGAACAGTCATTGACCATGCCCACTGCTGACCCCTGCAAGCCAACTTCTAATTCAGAGCAAGAGGCTTGCCCAGTTTCTTCTGAAAATGTTTGATTTGAGATTTGAGAGTACTGAACTTTTTCCGTCACTGTGGTTTGGTATCTGAGTTTAGTTAGAAGCTTCTGGAGTTTTTCCCAGCCCTGATGAGCCTTGCTTGCAGTATAATACATGGTTCCCTGTTGGCAGCCAATGCTTGTTATCCCTTTTCCCCCATTTCTGTATTTTGAAACGGTATTCGGAGGCCCGCTTTCGTTTCCTCCTGGTGCAGTGCCACCACCCCTCTCCCACCCCAGTAAGCTTTTCTTCCCCCACTGGAACATTGACCATTTACTTTTAAAGGATTTTTTCCTCCTCTCAGCTCTGACAAATTTTTCAATCCATGATGGGACTTTTCATCCCATGGCTGCCAAGTCTGTTTCATTCTTGGAAAAGACTTTATCTAAAAAGCTTCTGAAAGCGTCTATTTGTGTTTTCTTGTTCCTGATCAGCTTTTTCAGAAGCTCACAGAAGTCAACAGGCTAGCAGGGCGTGATTTAGCTTTGAAAAAAAGTGTTCCATCAGTACTCCCTCCGATGGGGGCTGGTCTGCTGGCATGGCTGGCACAGCCCCCATTTTCCTAGAAGCCTCGTGCTGTGCCCAGTCTGGCCATTTTAAAAAATGCATCTGCTTGCTGGAGCGGGGTGATGGGAGGACACTGGGGCTCCACCCCTTGCACTGTGGGGAGCAGCAGCGAGGCTCATGATGGAGATGAGGGGTGCCACCTCCATGGCTGTTTTCCTAGGTAAAACCCTTGGATCCAGGTGCCAAGCAGAGCAAAGCCCCGTAATGGGTGCTCGCGGCTGTGCTGGGTACTGAGGATGTGGCAGTGGGCCCCATCAGCCATCGCCGTGTGCACGGCCTGCACAGGGCAGGGGCCAGCGGGAAACACCTCAGACCAGAGTGGGGCCATCCAGGTCTTCCTAGGGAAAGCAGAACGCTGCAGCCAAAAGGCAAACCAACCAAAGGGTGCTGAGAGAGTCCACGAAGGGTGGCAGGAGCACCAGCACCCGCTGCAGCTGGTGGGGAGGCCCCGGTGCTGCTGGGGCAGGCTGCAGCGGGAATCTTACCGCTGACTCCCAGAGGAGCAGAGCTGGGCAAGTGCACAAAGCCTTCCCCCATCTGAGTTCAAATGTATGAATTTACCATATCTAACACCTCCCTGAAATCCAAACAGACTCAATTACATTCTCTCTCCGTAATGAATCAGTAATTATATTGAAGAACACTATTATTTGCTTGGCATGACCTATATAAACCCTACTTGGGGAGTGCATAGTTGGTGTGGTGCCAGTGCTCTGTGCCCTGTGTATTATTGCCTTATAAACACAACCATTGTTTGAATTTCAGATCAAAACAAACCGGGCCACGTTGCTTGTCAGTTATTAGATATCTTTTTCCCAAATGCTCACCCAGACCATATTACAATAACAATAATTATTATTACATACTTCCTTATTATATGTTTGTGCCGAGGTAGCACATTTGCCTTTTTTCCCACACGTTAGTAGCTTCTCCTGACTCTTATGATTCACCCTTTCTATTTCCCAATGTCCATGAGCCCTTTTTGCATTCTCGGCTGCATTTCGTCAAGGCCTGCAGATTGGCACAGGGATTCACGGTGCTGTATTGCACCAGTCTGCAAAGGGTTGCAACTGGTGCGGGGGCTTCACTCCTCGAGGGAATATACAAACAGGAGAAAGAGAGGGCCCCTGCCCTCAGGTACTTTATAAATATTTAACTTGGCCTGATAATGTGATAAGGACTGATAATGTGATTTGGATAGACTAAAACCCAGCCCTGCTTGGGGAGGGCTGGAAACAGACTCTCTGAGGGAAACTTGGGGGGGGGCAGGACAAGCTGGAGAATAGTGATGATGCTTCCCACAGCTGATGCCACAGCTAAGAGTGGGACTTGCCTAACTTGAGGGATCCAAAATTTATTTGTCAAATACTCAGCAAGTTGCCAATCTGCCTTTACAGTCACAGAAGAGCAGCAGTACGCTTGGCTGCCGAGTGACTCAGCTCTTCTCGAGATAAATGTTCAAGATAGGTGAGATGAATCACGCACTAGAGGTGCCTATTTGTCTCCACTGACTATGCAGGAAGCCTGTCCGACTAATTAGGTTTAGACACCCAACTTTTAGGCACCTAAACTCAGGTGAGAGGAATCCCATGTTCTTTGCTAGCAGCATGAAAAAGGAGGCAGTGGGAGAGGCTCCCTGGAAATGCCCTCCCAGATTGGGATCTGACCAAATCCCTCTGGTCCTCTGTGCACAGGAATCTGCAAAGCCTCGCCTCCGTGTTCTCCCTGAGCAGTTCCTATGGGCATGGGCCACTCCAGCCATGCCCAGCTGGCAGAGATGAAAACATGTTCCCCGCTGTGGGCTGAATGAGGCAACGGTCTTGTGGGAAAAGATATAATAGTGGAACTGAAGTCTGTATCATAATGTATTCAGAACAGGCAGGGGGAAGGCAAAAAAAAAAAAAAGAAAAGGAGACTTGACCTTGGCTTCCTGCCTGGTGCTAAAAGTGTGTTTTGACGGAACAGGGTAGGCGGGAAAGCAAGCTGTCTCCCTGATGCAAATATCTCATGGAGCTGTAAGATGTGTGGAGTGCAACCCTTGTATTTGGAAACAAGGTTATGACAAGTTCCATCGTGAAGGGCCAAAATGGTATTTTTCAGGGGGTTATAGCTGGGCCTATTGAAGATGAGCTGCCACCAGCACGGCACACAGCACCTTCTGACACCAGCACTGCATGTCAGACAAAAGTCACAATCCAAGAGACTCCTGAATAGTTTTAGATTTTCTCCCTAAAAAGAAAAGAAAGGTGAAAGCATGCAGTCCTAGCACATTCTTTCAGAGGGAAAAATCATGGAAACATTCCACTGGTTGACATCAGCTGAATAAATCAGCAGCCAGGGCTGCTCGGGCTGGAAACGGACAGAGCCCAACAGAAATCGCTGTGCTGCATTATCGGCCTGCTCTGTATGGGCTTGGGGAGTGTGGAAGCAGGATTTGAAAAAAAATGCAGAATTTGTGCTGGTTTCTGAGATTCGTGCCTTTCCATGTCCCCCAATCACCCATGTTTCATGTCCTAACCACCCTATTGATAGAAGGGCAATTGCTGTTTCCATGTGCAGTAGTGTCACTGGCTTTTTTTCCTGGAAACTGCCAACAGCCTCTTTAAAGCTTCTGGCACTTCCCTTCACCTGAATGACAATTCCTTTAGGTGAGAGATATTTGAATTCTCTTTGCACTGGCAGGCACAGAGCCCTGTGCAGGCCAGGCCAGGTTAAAGGTCCCTATTTGAAGCTGCACCTCTGCTGTACACCACACTCAGCTCCTGAGTCTGGGTCCAGCAGGGACGCTGGGTACCCTGAGACCGCCACGTGCTGATCTGCAACCTGAAGGGAAAAGGGTGCTGGCACCTGGCTGCACAGGCTGTCCCACGCAGGTGAGGTCCCTGCAGAGAGGGGCAGGGTGCTGCTCTGGGGACCTGCAGCAGGATGGCACACCAGTCTCCCTGACTGCTGCTTAATGGCTTTCCTCCTTCAGCAGTGCACAAGACCTCTTGCTCCATCCCTCATCTTGCTGTAGCCAGGCTGAAGTGCTTTCTCAGCTCCCGTTACCACACTGGCAGGATGGAAGTCCCTTCTCCAGCTTCACGGAGTTGTGGCACACTCGGGGAGGAGAGATCAGACCAGACTTGCTCCTTGCCCTAAAGGGTTTGCAAATTCACTGAGAGCAGGCAAACCCCGATAAGAAGAGGGAGGTTTCTCTACAGGAGGCGGTGGGTGCCAGCAGTGAGTGGGCGGCAGGGAGGTGTGCAGTGCTTTGGGAGGGGGCTGCTGAGCTTTCCATCCCTGTGCCCTACATCCAGACAGGGTGTGCAGATCCTGGGCAGGCTGGTGGGTGTCCTGCAAGGGAGCCAGGGTGCAGTGGCAGCCCCAAACCCAGGCCAGGGGCAGATGGGCAGAGGTTCCTCTTCAGGCACCTTCCCTTTCCACAACAATGCAGCAGCCTGTCCCAGTGATGCTCTTTTCCTCCAGCCCCTCAAATCTATTGGTTTCCACGCTGGTTTGTGCCTCAGCCCTGCTCTCATCCCCAGCACAGGCTGCACATGTCTGGGTGTGTCTGGACGGACCCAGGGACGTGGCTGGGCCAGCTGCTCAAGCAGTCGTGACAAACAGCTAAACGCTAGCATGGGCTTGCTGTCCTCCTATGTGGAAACATATTAATTGCATTAGTATTTCCACTGGAAATTATAGCTTATATCCATTAAGTTCAGCCAATTTCCTTACTCTGCGTCTGCTAAAAGGGCACCTCTGCTTTTTCCACTGAAGTATCTTGACAGTGCCACCAGTGCTAAATTTGTGGCAGGCTAGTCACATCCATGTGACACTTTCAGAAGAGGCCACACACTACCTCACCCTCCTGTCTCTCCCTCCCCTCCCTTCCCCCAGAGGTAGCCCAGCATCTGAACTACTGAGAAACAGAAAATCCTCTTTATGAATAACCAAATCAGATCCCCAAACTCATTACTAATTAATAAAGATGTTTTGTAATTTATATTGCCTTGGATGGTCTTTAGGTCATTCACAGGTGTAAAGTCAGGAGGATTAAGGACTTATAATATTTGTCTGGCACCGTTGCCACCAATTCCAGCAAAAACAATGGAGCCAGCTTCTTGGGTTTCCTGCCACCACAAAGTACACACATGCACACTCTATTTTATGAATGTTTACATACCCGAGCTGCCAGGAATCTCACTCCCGTTGCTTCCCACCACCTTAACACACTTTCCTGTATCTCTGCAAATTTGTTTTCTCACCGAGCAGCTGGTAATATCCCTTTTGCTTGGGAGCAGGCGGAGGCCAGGCTTCCTCGGCTGCCAGAAACGCCTGGCAGAGGGCGCACGACAAGCTGCGGTTTCCATCCCGAGCCATTCACACCTCCCAGCGGCTACCCAGAGATGTTCCATGGAAGGAGCCCAGGGTCACAATAAAAGAAAGGATTAAAAAGTTAGGGACAGGCGGGGAATGGCCATGATGACATCCGCCCACTCCCCTTGAAAGGCCACAGCGTCTGAGGAGGTGCCTGGAATGGAGGAAACATCTACACCCGCTTGCGGGAGGCCAGCAGAAAGGCACTTCCACACCTCCACCTCCAGGGGCACAGCCAACAAAAATAGGACTAGACCCAAAAGATACGAATAGAACAGCAACTGCATGAAGTTTCGACTCATTTTACACTCCCAGCAGAAATAAAGGCAGCAGGTTTGTCCTGCCTCCATCCCCAGCCTCTGTAATTCAGAGCACCTCTGCAGAAAAGACACATCTATTTACTTGAAGATTCCCATGGGAGCGGGGAAGCAAAATGCCTAACTCATTCAAAACTCTAAGGGGAAAACCTTGCTTGTGATGAAAGCTCTTTTCTCAGCTTGAAACTTTGGGAATTGGGTGGTAGGAGGGGGAACAACCCAAACACCCATCACCCTTGTTTTCAACAGCTCAGGCTTTTTTGCACTCGTATTCTTGCTCAGTAACAGCCTGACACAAGGAGACCTGCAGGCTTCCTATTGTTGAAGGGTTCCAGGTGAGAATAAGTGGATGTGTCTTCAGATAGCAATCTTCTTCTGTTGCTATGGGAGCTTTAACATCACTAAATATATTTGTGGCAAAGCTGGCATTTGGATTCAGTTCATACTCGGTGCTCAAAGCACTCTTACTACCCTGACGAGGAGGAGTTAAACTGGACAAGGAGTGCAGCCATCCCATGAGACTGTTCCGCAGGCTTTAGCACAGGCCAGCATGTAAACTGTGCCCAGCGGCTCAGGGACGAGATCTGTACTTCCCAGTGCTGACCTTCTCCCGCCTGGCCCAACCAATCTGACATTGCACAGCTAATCCCAAATTTGTGAGGTGCGCCTCAAAGCCCATCAGGGTTAGACTGATTATAAAGCATAAAAGCAGACTCTAACTACGTAAAATTAACCAAACTGGGTCAGATCAGAGGTCTGTTGTGGCCTTCCTCTTACTTCCAAAAGCTGCCAATGCTTAGGGGGAAAAGTGAGGGAATGAGAGTGATGCTTTTGCTGTGTGTTGTCCAGCAATGTGCCACAGAGGTCTGCCTTTGCCTTTAGTATAAACCTCCAGGCACTTTTCCTCCATAAATTTCTCAAATTGCTTTTTTGACCCCCTTTATACTTTTGACCTCCACAGCATCATGTGCCAATGAGCCCACAGTTTTATACACACAATCGGAAAAAGTACTCCCTTAAAACCCTTGCCTACATCATTTCATCTGCTGCCCCCTGCTTCTTCCCTGTTTCTTGGCCATTCTGGCCCGGTTCAGCTCTCATTCGGGAAAGCGGTTCTTAATTCCTCTGTTAACTGTGTGCACAACTCTGATGAAGAATCTTACCCCTCTGTATTTCGAGAAAAGTTTAGCATCTGCTTGCATTGGAACCAAGGAACAAGAATACTCCAGAAGCTGCTCCTGTGCTGGGGACAAATTTGGAAAAGGCTCAGGAAATCCTGAACATTTATCCCTGTTTCCCAGGCCCAGCCGTAGTATCCCAACTGGAATGTACTGGGCTTGGATGGATTGACCCACACAAGAAGGCTGGGGAGCGCAGCACGGCATTCATTCACTTTTTCAGTAATCTTCTTTAATAATCGACTTTCATTTATTCATTCATCTATCTTTATTCATTTGCATCTGTCTAAGTCCTGTCACGGCTCTGGCAGGAGGTGCAAGACTCCGATTTTTTCATTCCCCCGCTCGGTGTGAATTCATGCCCACACAAATTCCCACTCCGGCCCCGGAGGGCTCTGACTTTTAGCCACGAGGTGGGGTGAGCAGCTACATTCCTGATCTGAGCATGTGCGCAGCCCATGCAAAGCAGACCACCATGGAGCCGGGGTTTGCCAGGCTCAATCACTGGAAAAAAAAATTCCTTCTCGGCTTCAGCTTTCGCCGCTTGATCCGTGGCGATGTGCAACCTTAAACCCGAAGTTTCCAAAACAGATGCGCACGGGGCAAGCGAATAAGGCAAAAAGCGGCGCGGGGAGGCGGCTGTACTGGCGACGGGACGGCCCGGCCCTGGGCTCCCCTCTCTCCCGCTCCCCCGCTCCGAGCCCTTCGCTCAGCCTCGCTCCGTGGCCGGCCGACGGGGAGGAACCGGAGCGAAAACCGGGCTGGGAGCGACTCAGGAGTGAAATAGTTATCTCAGCCGGCTTTCTCGGCAACTCTTGGAAAGTCCCCGAAATGACGTTTCTAACCTAACAATTAAAATGGGGTTAATTATAGAGAGGCTCAAAGCCCTAGGAACAAGCACCATCTACAGAATGAGTAAACAACTGCAGAAAATAATAGGCTGGTCTCTCCCCTGGTTTACTCCTCACTTCTGGCCAAGGCAAGGAAAAAAAACAACAAACCAAAAACAAAAGCTAGAAAGAGAAGGAAGTTCGAGGAACCCGACTGCTCTCCTTAAGCAAATAATAATAATACATATATAAAAACCTAGCACAAAAAAAAAACCAAACCCCAAAATTTAAAAAAACAACAAAACTAAAACAAACACAAACCACATACACACCAAAACAACAACAACAAACAACCAAGAAAAAACACACCAACCCCCCCCCCCCCCCCCAATCTGGAATAGCCGGAGCCTGCGGGCGTTTCTCTTGGTTGGTTATTTTGGCCGCTCTTGAAGACCGAAGGAGGGGAAAAAGATCAGCCGTCAGCTCAAAGTCCAGATCCTGAGACTCTAAAGCAAACAGAAGAGGAAGTGGGTCATTTGTTTGAAGTTTTCAGTGCGATGGCTGCTGGGTCGCCGTTGTGCTGCCCAAGGCAGGGGGTTCTTTTTTCCCAGCCAGGCCGGCGCGCAGGGCAGGAGGAAGAACAGTCTGGGGCGCAGGGGCAGGGACTCCCCCTCGCCCTCCTGCCTGGGGGACAAGGGCTCAGATGCCGTCGCTCGGCCTGGATGAAACACCCACTCGAGTTCCAGTTGGGGTGAGCCTTGCCTCGGGTGGGGCTAAAGGTTTAGGGGCAGTAGGTTTCACGCTGATGCACTTTGGTATCGACCAGCCTTGAAGTTTTACGCCTTTTTTTGTTTCTTTTTTAACACAGAAACTGCCGCCGTCCTCCCCCGTCCGTCCGTCCCCCCCGCCATATCGCTATCAGTATGAATCATACGGTGCCTACTAAAATCTGGAACAGATTACTTGCTCAGAGACCTTATTTGCTTTATTTTTTTTCAGTTTTACAGTTTCGAGTTCTGGGGGCTGGCGGAGCACCGTAGTGGGAGAAAAAGCAGAGTGCACCAAACACCCTTTTAAAGAGACACTTCATGTTTTAACAATTTAAGTTCATGTGGATGTGAGCGACTTCCCCTTGCGGAGCCCGCCAGGTTTCAATAAAAGCGAGAAAAAAAGAGTGAGGGTCGAGGGGGGCGCGATGCGAACCAACACAAAGCCAGCCGGCCGGCTCCAGCGCACCGAAGATGGAACCGATCAACGCCAAGCGGAGCGGACGGAGCCCGGCTGGCGAGAAGTCCGGCGAACGGCGCCGCGGGGCGCGGGGCTGGGCCGCAGCGGGGCTGGGCCGCAGCGCGGCGATGCTGTCGCGCCGGGGGCG
>WUAM01000179.1:4528069-4539952 GCA_024336885.1 Actenoides hombroni | reverse complement strand
ATTTAAAAAAAAATGCAACAACTGTGTTTGGATTATTTATTTTAGAATTTCCCCTCCCCCCCTTTTTTTTGTGTTGGACTGCAAATTGAGTTAATGTGCTTCTTTGCCTTTCCTCTTTTCCTCTTCCCCTCCCCTGGGTCTTGCCTACCTGGGCTTTAGAATGTACATACCTGAGCTCTGTTGTGAGACAGCGTGGAAGACCTTTGTCCTTCCTCTTTTTGTATAGCTTCTTCGAGGAGAAAAGCCTTGGGCTCAAAGTGCCTATCTGAAGACATTCCAAATACAGTTTGTCTTTGCGTTTCTGTATTCCAACTTTGGAGTTTTCTTTGCCGAGGTGAACGGGACTGGCACAAAGAGAATAATGAATGTAATTTTTTTTTTCCCCTGTTACTGTTCACTACATTGCTTTCTCTTCCTCTTTGTGTGAGTTTATTTAAAAGAGAATCTCTTTTGTAACGACTGTTTGCAGTTTAAATCAATAAACCCCAAGTTTTTTCAAGAAACTGTTAGTAGAGCTGGTTTTACTTGCAAAATTGAGGGGCTGATTTTAGACAGATACTTCCCTCCTCTTGACCCTTAAGGTGCCCACTGTGTGCTCAGGCATCTCTCCATCATCCCTTACTGAGTCGATGGGTGGTCAGTCCTGGGTGTACAGACCAGTGGCAGCAAATACCTTACATGACCTGCCCAGGTGGCCTCTAACCCTCTCTGTCTCCTACCGAGTTTTCCCCTCCCGTTTTTAGTGGCTCCATCTCTTCCTGCAAACTTCTTTCTGATCAGTGTAGTTTAAATCTTGGATTGGCTTTTTTTCCTCATGTGCCCTGGGTTCCTGCATAGCTCCTTTTCCCTCAGGAAGACTGTTCTGAGTGAGGCTAAAGTGGGATGTTGAACTGGTTCAGGTTTCCCAAATCTCGGGCCTAGCTTGTTAGTGGTACTGGTCTGCTTTGGCAGGGTGGCTCTTTGGTGTTTTATGTGGGAGAGGAACATGGAGGCAAAGTCTCAGTGTACATACAGATTGTGCTGCTATGGTATTCAAGCCCTTGTACCTCTTGAAGTATCAATCAGCAATGCCAGAAACTTAAAAGCCCAGTGGTTTTGTTCAGGGACGTTTCTTTGCCAGCGCTGTTCATGGTGCAAGTCTTGTGTTTTCACCTTTGAGCTCTCTGGAGCAAGCTTGGCACTCTTCTTCATCTGAAACTGTTCCAGGTCTCTTCTAAATCAGGGGTGGAATATTGCTGCTGAACCACCGATCCTTCAGCTGTCTTGACATGCCTCAGTGTTCAGGAGAGACATTTCCTAATTCATCTTGAGAAAGTTCCTGCCAAACAAAAGCTGCTGCAGGATATCTTGAGGCTTACACCAACGTACCTTCCCTGCTGTTGGCTTTGTGCAACACTGTTTCTTGTGTGGTCTGGCAATAAAGGTGAGCTAGGTGGAGGAAAGACAGTGGAAGAGGAGTGTGACTGGTAGAAGATGGTTCCCATGAACAGTGCAAAAGCTGCATGGGGAGTTTGCTTGACACATGCTGACGTAACTAGCATGCAGTGCAGTCTGTGCGCTGCTCCCTGAGAGAAGTGCCTCAGGCACAGCCCCAGTACTGCCGAACAGCCTTCAGGTACCTTCTGCTGACCGCAGCCTTGCCCCTGGGCACAGGGGTGATGGGGCCCACATGACAGGTGAGGTTCTGCCTGGATGACCCATGCCAGGCTACAGCAAGCACCCAGGCCTGCCTCCTTCTCTGCTGCTGGAAGCCGAGCTGTTGGCCCCTGAAGAGTGAGGTCCATCTAATTTGGAGAGGATCCCAAGCCTATTGCAGGGTATGCATGTGGAGCTTGACACTGCTTGCTTCCTCTCTGGACTTTTCTGTGCAGCTCTGCAAATAAATGGTCTTTGCCTGGTTAATAATTGTTGAAGAAAATAGCCGTATTAGTTGCATGGTGCTATTGGTATGACAAACAACTGGGAAGCTGCGCTGGAAGTAGGTCTTCGCTCACGGTACTTGTGTACTTCCTTTGTCCTAATGCACAGGTTCTGGAAAGCCAGCACCATTTTTTTTGGTGACTTTACTAATGATAAATGTTCTCTCGCTCAGTGTTTTGCTTCTTAAAACTAACTTTGAGCTAGGTCACATAGGGGATAGAGAAGAGCAGAACAGACAGCATCAGAATTTTACTTTCTATAACAGTTTGTAAGAGAAAGAGCACACAAGAGCCTCCAGCAATGTAGGGATTTATCTGATCTGATACCATCAGCATTCATTGTGGCTTGGGTGTAAATCAGCAGCTAGTCTGGAGGGACTTGTGCTTCCTCAGATTTACTGTGAATGAATTGTCCATGCTGTTTCTCATAGGGTTAGTGTTTGTGTCCCCTAGCAGTTTGCCATGGTTGGTAATAGCCTAGCTGAGGCTCAGAAAGGTAAAATGCTTTTCCTGGCGTGATGGTTTTGAGACACACATGCCTCTGACTTGAGGGCTCCTCCATGCTCTCGCTCATTGATCTGGTGCATGGGTCTCTCAGAGCAGTTGGGAAGAAACAGATGGCCTGTGCACTGGTACAGTTGCTCCTGATGTGCCTGGTGTGCCCTGGAAGAGAGAAGTACCCATGAGGACAAGAAACCTGTCGTCCCATTCAAGGTGACAGGGCAGAGTGTTCCTTGGTGCACTTTACAGGTTGCACTTACAGCTCTTACTGTGGGACAGGGAGACATCTATGGTGTCTCTTGCTGCTCCTCACATACTTTTTGTTATAGTCATGGATGCTTGCTGTGGGCTCCTTGTAAGAAGACTGGGCTGCAGGCATTAGCTGTCATTTACTGTTTTGGCTTTGAAGTCAGGTGACTCTAGTACTATCCACCTTGAACATGTCAAGCTGTCTTTGGATTTTACAGCCAGCGTATATGTCTGTGCCAGTTGCCTCTTAGTAAGGAACAAGGTGATGACTTTGACCTGCAGAGTTCGGGGTGACTCAGATCCCACTCTGGTAGCTGCCACCCTCCTTCCTAATCCCTACAACAGCTGTAGGTGTCCCAGTGACTCTACTGGATACTCTCATACTATGGGCTAGTTGCGGCTTTTGTACCAAAACATCTTCAGTTCTGCAAACAGGGACTGTAGAAATGGAAGTCGCCTCATTTCCCAAACTTCTCTGTAGATGAGGGCTGCAGTCAAAAAGGGACTCTTTGTTGTTGTTGTTTTTAAAGGCAGTTGGGAACTTTACTGCCTAGTTTTGGCTAATCTTTGTTTAGCATCACTTGTATGTAGGTATGGTGTGGCAGAATGCAACTAACAAAAAAATACCATTTAAAAAGAACCCTGAAATAGTTCAAGTTCCCGTTCCTGACAGAATTTGCCTTGTTAGCATAGTCATGAAAGTAGGAGGAGAAAGGGAAAGAACTTGGAGAAACAGAGCACAGCAGAAACATAGCTGGAGGCCTGTTACCTGCTGGCTCGAACTTTCAGTGTGCATGGTTCTTGCTGTCCTGAGTTTGGTTCAAGTTAATTATCCCCAGCAGCTGCTGGCCGGAGCAGTTGGGAGGGGCTGCAGCTGGGAGGAGCCACAGCTGGGATAAACAACTGAACCAGCCAATGGGATATGTGATACCATACCAAGTCATGCCCCTGTATAAGGGGAGGGCTGCCCTAGGGGGGGGTGTTTGTTTTCAGCTTGCTTCAGTGTGGCTGGAGCAGGGAAAGTTGGCATTTTAGGCACAGGTAGAGCCTTCCTGGCTTCTATTACTTGCTTTATCTATCATTTAATTAGTACTGTTGTTTTTCTTCTCTCTTTGCGTTGTCTTATTAAGCTGTCCTTATGTCAATGCCTTAGGGTTTCACCTTTTTTCTTCCTCCCAATTCTTCCCATCCTGGGATGGTGGGGAGGTAGTGGGAGTGGTGGGTGAGTGAGTGACTGCATGGTGTTAGCTGCCAGCACCTGTGTAGTGCTGACACCTGTGTAGGGAGGGCAGTGGTCTGTGAGTGGGACTTAGACCTGCTGTTGCAAATCACATAGGGAAGATTGGGCTCTGCCAGGCCTTGCACAGCAGGGGGGGCGTGGTGGTGTTGCAACAGGAAATGAAGGGGTCACCATGAGAAATTGGGAGCAAGGCAAGAGCTGAAGATCAAGTCCACATCACATGTAGATAGCAAGGGTGAGAGAGAAGCCACACTATCTGAAGGCTTCCTAACGGATGGTGTTTGGATGCGTGGAGGCTAATGAACTGGGTCTCACCAGTGGTTCTCAGGAACAGAGGTGTTATGGGGAAGGTCTGGATAATGTAGCCTGCTGGGTACTATCTGATGATTATGCCTGAGGATATGAATGAGTAGTAAGATGGGGTAATACATGCAAAAACCACAGCGTGCCCTTTACACTTGCTAATTGCTCCAATTTGTGTGGCCTACTTTGGGGAAAGCCAGCATGTGCTTGAGTCTGGAGAAAGGCTTTGGGAGAAGGTGCAGCGGTCATGACATGTGTCATGGTGTGAGCAAAGAGGTTCCTGGCTCCAGGGGTGCTGGAGGCTACAGATGTGCCCAGGGGCAGCAGTAGCACAAAAGCACAGCCTCAGTACCTGCCTGGGAGAGAGAGAGGGTCTTGTGCTTGAAGAGGGGCTTCTCATGACCTAACTAGCAACGGGCAAACATCAAAGATGTGAGGTTTTATACCCTGCAGTGGGGCCAGGGAGGCGGTTGTGCTGCAGGGAGGTGGTGTGATGAGTGACCAGGTGCTTTGGTGACAGGCAAAAGTGTGGGGAGTGAAGTGAAAACAGGCAAAAAAATTAACAGTGAAGAACAGTGCCTTCCTTACCTGGGCCCCATGGAAGAGGGGTAAGGAGGAGCCCATAGCAGAAGCAGTTTGAGGGGTATGAACCAGCCACAAACAGGAGGAAAAGAGCAAAACTGGTGCTGGGAAATAGTTCAGCTGTGAGGATGGGGTGACACCCATCGCAGAGGGTCTTTCTGGGGTTGGAAACACTGGGAGGGATGGCGAGACTGGCTCAGCGGGGATGCTGCAAGCAGCTGCCGGGAACTTGTGGAACAGCTCTCGTGCTTGAGGCTGAGTTCAGCCCAAAATGTTAGAAGATGATTCTGCCTGGTGATGTAAAATGTCCTTTGTTTGGAGACTCTCTGGCCTGTTAAGCAATGCCTGTTCCTCACAAAGCCAATGCTTATTCCCTAGAATACTTCCAGTGGGGAAAAAGGAGGGGCATAAGGGGGGGGGGGGGGAATAAATTCCTCTAAAACACCCTAAACCAATACCTGCTGTGACTAAGCCCTGTGGGCAGCTCCGCAGCTGATTTATATCCTCCCCCTCCGAAGTGAAGAGGTTAGAGTGGAACCAGACGCCGCGTTAACCGTAGCCGAGGGCAGGGAGCGGGCGGGGGAAGCGGGGCGGCCGCTGCCGGGCGTGACGCCGGCTCGGGTTTCCTCGCAGGGAGAACAGAGCTCCCTTTGGCCGCTGCAGCTTTATGGGCTCGCCTGGGTTTATTATACTGAAAATGTTTTGAATTCCACATCTTAATTTCCAGAGCGGCTTTGCTAAACTTTACCTGCTGCTTCCCCTCCCTACTCCGGTTTTGAATTTTTTTTTTTATTTTTTTTTTTTACTACCACTGCCTTAACCTCTTCTTTTAGACTGGGTTATGGTCAAAGCTGCCGTTTTCATAGCAAACAGAGGACCAGAGTTCTCCCTGCCTGGGCTCCAGCTGCAAATTAATCTCCTTTCATAGTTTCATTTTATGTCCACCCACCACATTAACTTAGTCAACACATGGAAGTGAAATTTTTCCATGCAGGATCCTGGGGGTTGTAAGGCTGTGTGGAGCACGTGACTGCCAGCTCCAGAGTTTTCTTGCACCTCTGGGTGAAAGGAAGTTTCCTCATCCCCCACATACGTGAGCAGTTGTCGGTGTGATGTGAAAAGTTTTAACAACTGGAGTCGGTGGAAACATTTTGCGGTTCACCGTTTCTCTGTGTATTCGAAGTTGTGCCACAGTGGCTGGGCAGAGGCAAAGCCATAGGTATGGTTGCAGTACCTCCAGCACTGCCAGACCACCGGTTGGCAAATGAACCAGTTGGACATTTCTCAATGGAGTTGTTCTGCTCTCAGGGTTCATCTCCCTTCCATGGGGAAAGATAGTGCAAGTGATGATGATGCTGGTAAGGATGGATGGAGTCTGCTTGGCCTATGTAATGGATGCACTTTGTACTCCTACATCATGCCTTTCACACGTGGTCCTGGGAGGGCTTTACAGGTGTTTGGGGCACTTGGCAAATATAATTGTACCTATTCTACAGGTTTTAAAGCTCCATTAGCCATACAACTGCTAAGTGAAAGGGACTGTCTGGCTGTGGCACGGTATCAGAGAAAGAGCTGTAAAAATAATTTAGGACTCTTGATACTTTTCCTCCTGTCTTAGTATCCAGGCAACAGCAAATATTTCTCCTGAATACTCTGGATGAGCAGATGCCAACGTTGATTCACGGGAAAAGGATGTAGCCACGCAAGCCATAGAAATGTTGTTTGGGATGGTAGCCACAGCCCCTAAGGAGACATTAAGCAATATGGAACAAATGCCAATTAAGTTGTTTCTTGAAGCTTTTGCTGTGTTTTCTATAAAGAGATTTCTTGAGCAGTCTTATGTGGTAGCCATCTTGATTTACCTTAATTATAGCTACATGGAGAGAACATACTGTGTTTCACAGCTTAGGACATGCTGCAAGGGCTCTTGGGCATTACTATCAAAGTCCGGGTTTACTAAGAAGTTGCAGTCATGAGATGAGGAAAGGTTTTGTTCAAGGCCAACATCAGAGTATAAAAGGTGCACTTCTGCTTGGAAAAGGGTCGATGCTCAAAATCAGCAAAGAGCCTCCCTGTTTATTTTGTCTTGGCCTCAGAGCTTATGTGCTGTGTTTACAAATAACCCCACTCTTTCCTGTGATGAGACTTAGAAATTTATCATGGGATTGAAACGCTGAGAACAAACGTAAGTTTTGAGGGTGCCTAGCCAAAAGAACTAGGGGAGCTGCAGAAAATCATTTTCCTCTTAAGTTTAGGTAATGTGGCTTTGGATTCATAGACTGAGTCTTCTGACCAAGATATTTTCCGTCTTCCAGCACTTTTCTGACCAGAAAAACACTTTCAATGTAGGTGACAACAGAACTGGAGATGTTTTTGAAACATCTGAAAGCTTGTTTCAAAAGCGAGCAGCTTGTAAGAACTTGAAGGCAGGCAGCTGTGGGAGGCCAGCGGTCTTGTGATGGAGGCCGGAGACAGGCAGCCCATGGGGTTATCAGTGTATCATCAGGTTGGCAGGGACTTTCTAGTGAGTCATGCAGACCTTCACTCTTAACTGTGACAGAACTGATCTCATTATCCCCAAACCACCTCTCAGGCACAGAGAGTTGTGTAGCGATAGCCTTGAACGTCTCCAGTGCCGACGTGTCCGCAGCATTCCCTTGTCAGGGAATTTCAACACTCAGGCTATTTTAACCTCTCTGTATGTAGCCTAATACTTAACCTGAATGTCTCCTACAGAGGTCTGTGACCATTAACTTTGTCTCCCATCCTCTTTGGTTAATGGGACTAGAGACCAACTTCCAGGTGAAGTTCCTGCAGAATGGCACATGGTCATTCAGCTTTCCTACCATCTGTGCTCTTCCCCAGGCTGTTCCCAGGGGATTTGCTTTCCCAAACCTTTTCAATCCTCTCTTCCCATGCCTTCTCAAAACCAGGATGTCCTAAACCCACCCTGGACTTTCATTTTTCAGCCTGGTTTTGTTCGCACTCACTCACTCTCACTTTTGTTCTGCTGTCCTGTCTCTGGCTCTTGTGGAGGCAAATTCAACCTTCCTGGCCTAATTGGTAATATGGACAGCAGAAAAGTGCTATGTTAAATTGTATTGGTTCTGTTAGGAGTACAATAGGATGCAGAGTTTGACCTCTTGTGACAGCATTGTACTACCAGCCAGGGCACTGCCCCGTTATACTGGGAGGCCCTGGCTCCCCTCACACAACCTGATGGTGGTGGGTCCTTGATTCCTGGGACTTTATTCCCCCTGGGTTGCATGTATGAATATGGATGTGTGCATAATACCTAGCTCTGGTATTAGCACCGTACCCGGCATCCTTAGGCAGTCACCCTGCTGTCAGATTGGGACAGCCTGGGGCCTGCACCAGTGTGCTCAGAGGAAGCTGTGCTCCTGCCCTTTGGTTTTCCTTCCTGAAGGAGAGATGCTCATCCCTGTCCCCAGGGAACATAAGCTTTGAAACATGAGTTGATTTGTTTCCAGTTATCATTATCTTGGTTTACATAAATTACAGCACTCAACAGTGGTCATAAAATCATCTGGCCTTAAAAAAACCTTCAGCTGTAGAGTTTGGCCTGTGACCTCCCTGATCAGTTCATTTCCAACGGGAAAATGTGCAGTGGAAAAAGGAACAGTCCTCTCTTGTTCATCACAAATGTTCAGCTCCCTTTGTATAAGCAGCCAGCTTAGCTGGTTTCCTAGTGTTGGTCAGTACAGGAAAGCACAGTGAGCCTTTCAGCGTGTGCTGCTTCACCTTTCTGTGTAACTCTGTCAAGTTACTTTTATCAAGTAAATTATCCTCACCAGCAACCACCATGTCACTAATATTTATAGTTAAGCTCTGCCCTGAAGAGGAGGCTCCTTGACAAAGCAGTAATGATCCTCTTTCAGGGATGTTGGATCACCTCTGGGTGTACTGCAAGTAAAGTATTTTTTCTAACATCTGTCTCATCTGGAAGCTGAAAGGCGGACTGGCTGGTTTTATGAATCGCTCTTGACCTGTGTTAGGATTTCAGCAATGAGAATCTGGTTTCTAATTGTGACAGAGGACAGATTAGATGCATCCAAAGAAAAAAATAAGCAATAAAATCTTATTTTAGTTGCTAAAACCAGAAACTATGAATCTAAATACCCATAAGGAGTACATGAGCTGGACAACCAGCAACATCAGATAGACACTTCTCCAGCAATGGTACCTGTGCTTTATTTCTGTCAGTGAGTTGGATGGTATGGTACAGATTCTTGGCTCCTTATTACTCCTGACTCCAAGAGGGAGGGCTAACCTGTAGTGCTGTTTCCTATCATGTCACTGGTTTATTGTCCATAACAACTTTGCTCTGGGTCATGCTATTTATTTCCTGCAACAGTTTTTATATGAGACCTTATCAAAATTAGTGTAAAAAGATAGTTGACTCACAGCATGCTTATTAGGTCACCGTTATCTGCTCTTCCACATTTTTATTTTTTTTTTCCTTAGTCAGTGTATGACTATATCATCACAAGCAACAAGATTAGCAATAAAACCACTTGGGTTGATAAGACCATAACCCTGTGTCCCACAAGCAATTAAGCCTTGAGCACCCCAGGAAGGTGAGCAGAGGAGGCTGTGAGGTATGGGTGGGTGAAGTCAGTGTGAGATGGGGGTTTTAGTTCAGTTCAGACACAAAGTGCACTTGATGCTTTCTCTGCTGCAGGCACCAGAGAACAAAAGATGGGCTTCAAAAGGTGTGACAGGCAGCAACCTGTCTGGAGTGGGTCTGAGCTCTGGAGCGGGCAGCACTGCTGTGAGGAGAAGAGGGCTGGGCACAGTCACTGCTTGGGGTCAGCCCTTGGTGGGAGGCTTCACATGGGAGAGTAAAGGCCCTTTGCTGCTGCCATGCTCATCGCTGGCTCCGGCAGAGGAGAGCAGGCCACCTGCCATGACCACTCTACCACCAACGGGGCTCTGGGAGCAGAGGTGTTGGGGGGGCAGCTGGGGAAGAGGTGCCTGTTCACCAAGGCCAGCTGAAGCAGCACACAGCAGGAGTGGGCTGCTGGCAAATGCGGATCAGATACTCATTTTGCTTCCTAGTTGTGCTTCCCTCTCCTGCCTGCAGCCCAGCTCTCCACCCACCGTGCTTAGCACTCACTCCCTGAGCTGAGGGCTGTCTGGCAGCACCTCTGCCTGCACATTCTTGCAGGGCAGAGACGGAGCGGTGAGATGGGTGCTGTCTCTTCCTCTAGTGAGACCAAAGGATTTAAATTTCCCCCAATGTGCAGACAAGCCACCTGTCTCCTGACCCTGTAGGTTGCCAGCTCTACTGAGAGGCAGAGACTGGCAGGACCATGTCAGGACACAAGGTGGAAGCTCACCAAGCTCCTCCAGCCTGCTGCAATGAGGAACTGTGATTCACCTGTGAGGTGCCCTTCTCTGGCTTTGCCTCCCTTGTCCTTTGCAGGGCGAGGGACCTTCATGTGCTGAAAAGCTCATAATGAGTTATTTTCTAAAAGGCCTGAAAAAGTTCAAGGGGTATGCTGAGATCATCTCCTTTGGGGGATGGAAAAAACCCAACGCCCTTGCATTGCTGTAAGTACCGTCCTACCCGACCTCTCTTCCTCACTGCTAAGGCCACGAGCTTGTATGGCTGTCACAGATAGCACAGATCATGCCTTTGCCAGGTCAGGATTTTTCTGCCACGTTAACACATAGGTGCTATACTTCCCCACTGGCTGCTAGAGGATTTATTTAGGTAGCAAAATGGGCTCTTTATTCATTAAAAACTGGTAGAGGGTGATACTCAAGATGATAATTTGTATAATTGAGATTTTGAAAAAGTACATTATTCCCCTTTTCCTGGTACATAGAGATTATCTGTGAAAAGGCCAGAGGTGGCAGAACTGTGGATTACTTCAATTTTTGCATGTGTATTCTGTGTGGTCCCACTGGTAGGATTAGGACTGCCATGACTTTTTCCCGTGGCTGGCAATGAGGGTTGACTGGGGATCTAGCCTGTTCCCCTGCTCCATCTACGTGAAATACAAAATGTAAACAAGGGCATGAATGCTAAAAAAGTAAAATCCAGTCCAGTTGCAGGTAAAGGTGATGTACAAACTCTTTCTCAGGGCTCTCTGCCGCGCAGAACTGTTCCTGAATGGTTATCATTTGGTGTTCTAGTAAAACAAATCATAATATTCAATATAAATAAACCAGGAAGAAAGGCAGAAACCACAGTTCAGGACTGGGCATCTGAGCAGTGTGGAAACAAGTGCTGGTAGGGGCTGGAGCCTCCAAATCCAGCCAAAGGCCTCTAGCTTGCAGGCTGTGCTAGAGTTCAGTTGCTTCAGAAATGCTGTGAGGGAGTACTGGAGGAGGAACCAGGAAAAAACCTGCTCCCAAAACTGACTGTATTTTGTCCATCTCTGAGCAGCTGCTTTGGGTCCTGCTTTTAGCCACTTTGTAAAAAGTTAAAGAATTTTTTAAAAAAAATTTTTTAAAAAGAGAATGAAATTGAGATCAGGAGAAGAAACAAGAAGTTCCCTCCAAGCATGTTCTTGATAGAGGAACCAGATTTTTCAACTCTGGTGCTGTTTGGCCTTTCAGGTTGTCAGCAATCTGTTGCGTGCTGAACAGAGAGGACAGTGTGATGGAAACACCTGTGAAGCAGCGAGAGCCTTATCAAGGCACTGTATCAGGAACTGCACGGCTTTCTTGGCTACTTCATGCACGATAACTATGGTTAAACCCAATGGCATGCCTCATCATAACATGTGCCTTATCGACCTCACTATCTGATGACAACAGCAGCCCTCAGGAGACCAAACTGACATCATCCAAAACTTCAGTAGTTCAGAGCAAAGGCTGAAGTATGTAGCTAGGATACAAGCTGTGCTTGACTGTGTTGATCTGTTTGTACTCAACTAACTAACTTGCAGGCACTTTGCTAGAGGAAGAGAAATATAAAAATCAAGCCCAAACAACTCGTTCAAAACGTTTCTCACAGGTCACCGTGCTGTTTAGCAAATGAATGCAGCAAGCAGAGGAGGTTTATGTCCTCAGCAAATGGAAAAGCTCATATCCAAAGATTTCTGCAGCTTTTTTTTT
>WUAM01000179.1:4497612-4528059 GCA_024336885.1 Actenoides hombroni | reverse complement strand
GAGGTTTGTGTGCTAGAGAAGGTGAAGCCGTGGTCGTCGTTCTGTGGGGGTGGTTTTGTGTGGGGGGGGGGGGGGAGGGAAGGAGGAGGAGGGGAAGCCCAAAGCAAAACAGTGTCACTGCCTGGAGGAGAAAAATGGTGCCACTGGTGATTCACCATGGAGTCCCATTCCCTGCTAACCCAGATATAGTTGTATGTGGCTGTGAGATTTGGCTTCACCTTGTATCAGAGACAGGGGCCAGCTGTTGATCCAGCTGGAGCTCTGAAACTCCAGTTCCTAAGTTTCAGAATGGCTGGTTCACTATCACATTGCCAGTCTCCTTGTTTGGGTGATCCTGCTCATTCACCATGGCAAAGCATGCTGTCTCTGGCCTCCTTTCTCTCATTGAAGATGAGGGGAATTTCTGCAGTCACAAAAATAAGAAACAGAAAATGGAGTAGGCTTTTCTTGTGTAATATTCATCAGACTGCTCTGGTTTTAATTTGCTCTCCCTGTCCTGTGTTCTTGAAAACACCTTCTCTCATTTACGTCAGCATAGATTTACCACACCCCACTTATTTCAGACCTGGATAGCACCATGGAAAAAGATTACCAGCCTTTTGGAGCTCCTGTCTGGGACAAAAGATGATCATATGGAGCTATATTAATTGAGGAACTTTGTATTTGTACAGCACCTATCATGAGTGAGCCTACTCCTGCTTGGAGTTTGCTGTACTACGAAATTGTTTTTAAAAAATATCCTGCTTTTAGTGTCTGGGTGGATCTTTTTTTTTTTAATTGCAGTGCAAGCTTTCAGAGGGAAATGAAGGAGGATTTGAAGGCTGAATGCATGCATAGCACCAAAAGAAGGGCCATCCAGCACATGGATGCTAAGTGTCTTTTTACAGCCCCCATTCAGAGCCAGCACCCAGCTCCCTGGGGCAATGCATGGCATGGTGGGCCACACTGCCTGCTGTGACTGTGGGCAGGGGGAGCAAGCCTTCCCCCCCTTCCCTAGTCCACACTGTGCTCTGGAGTATTTTGAGATGTACCCATCTGTTTTGTGGATTTGGGGAGCTGGAGCGGGCTGCGGAGGGCTGGCAGGAGTCAGGAGTTACCACAACAGTGAAGCTTTCTGCTGATGCCGTATCTGCTCTCCCTGCATGGAAAGTGAGGTGGCCCAGGGACTCTGGCTGCTGGGACCTGCACTGTACCCTGAGTCCTCTCTGTGTATCTTCCAGAACAAAGTGAATTCCCTGAGAGAATAGCTGAAAAGACTAGTTTAAGGTAATGTGTCTGGTGGATGCTTGTTTGCTGTCCTCTCCCTCTGCCCCAGCTGCTCAGGACAGGCAGCGCAGAAGCCAGGATTAGTGCTTGTCTCAAGAGCTGCAGGCAGGCCACACCGTGGGAGCTGGCTTCTGAAGAGGCCTCCGCCTTCCAGGGCAGTAATCACATCCTCACCATGCTCTCCCTGCATGCATAGTGGTAGTTTCTTACCCTCCTGTCACACTGGCCTGTCTCCAGCAGTGGGGGGGACGGTGTGACTAACCAGCCAGGTTACAAGTGTGAGCTACTTCAACAACAGGTAAAGGTTTTGTTGTCCATGTCCATCCAGCATGCAGGGGATACATGCATGGGGAATTACCTGGCGTATGTCTTGGTTTTTTTTGTGCTCCTCAATAGAAGTACAGCACATAAGTTAGCTGAAGCTTATCCAAGATGTCTCCTAGCCCTACCAAATAAGCAAAGCTGGAACTTCAAGGAAGAGAGGCTCTGAATATTTGGCCCTTTAAAATGCTATAAATCTTTTCTGCTGTGAAAGGATTGAAAGCTACCCAACAAAAGAAAAATAAAGATTTTTTTTTTACTGACTCGGTGAAGGCCTGGCTCAAGGGAAGGTCTGGAAGAGGTCTGGTGGAAATAAGACTTGCCCCTTCAGATAGACTGTTAGATAAATCCAGCCGTGTTGTGGAACTGTGGGAAGCCTCACAGAACAAGTGTAGGGACCTTGAAGTGCTTTTTTTGAGGCATACTGTTCTCTATTTTGTTGAACATATTTCTTGGCCTTTATGAACTTTAAGAGGCACTGAGAATGCAATGTGCCATAAGGGGAAGGCTTACAGAAAGACTTGGTCAGAAGATGGAATAATTTTTAGATATCTTCTCCTACAATATTCTCCAAAATATTCCTCCTCTGAAGCACACTTGCTTTTTCTCTGCCTGAGGTATACATCTGTGACACTTACCTGGCCCTGCTGTATTATTCAGTTACTGCTTTGGTTCGTTTATTCTCATTACTGCTAAAAATATTACTAAAAAAATAACTTGTAAGTAAACAACACAGTTGAAGGTGGTCGAGGCAGGGGTTTGGTAAAAAATACCTGTGGAGTTTTTCAGGTTCAGAGAGTTTCTCTCCTACTTTCCTGAAGAGGAGGGGCCTTTGAATGGCTCTTGTGAAATATGCTGATGGTCTGAGCATCCACATCACCCTCTCCCCATGACAATTGCCACCGATTGACCACTTGCTGGCTGTCTCCGCAGCAGCCCAGGAATGGGTGAGTCACGGAAACTTCCCTTCGCCCTGGCTGCCTTGCCAGGTACTCCGAAGGAGCTGCGTTGACAACAGAGGTGGAGAGTCAGTGCTGCTTTTTCTCATGCTGTGAAGCATCGATCAAACAAAGCTCTTCTGCTTCCACGGACATTAAGGAGGCATTTTTCATGAGTGTTACCTGAATAATGTTGTACTAAGAGAACAATCTCAAGTAGTGCCAGTCACATTATTTTGCACAGATAATTGATTCTGCGCTACTTCAGGCCAGAAAAAAAGTACCATATTTGCAAATAGCTTTAGCAGAAACTGTTCAAAAGCGTTGCCATGCTTGGGTGCAGCAGTATCTAAATGCTGGGTTTCATTTCAGAATGAATTTTTTTTTAAATCGTGTTTGGTTACATTTTAATAATTTCTAAATGAAGCTACCCTCTTGGGGAGGGAGGGGGAAAAAAATTAAATAAATTAACAGATTAAGCACTGGGTACTTTCCTGAATAGAGAATTACTATCCGAGGGCAAAAAGCAGGTTCCATTCGATTAAGAAAATAAATTCTTTTTATTTGAGATCTGCCTGGAAAGTTAATCAATTATTCACACAGCTCTGCTATTGCAGCTCAGATATAAATACCAACGAGCCCAAACAGGGAGGTATTCAGAATGTCCCTTGAGGTATTTTCAAGTGGGGAAAAAAAAAAAAAAAAAAAGATAAAAGTGTGAGTTAAAAAAGTTTAAAGGAATTTTTTCTCGACAAAGGCTGCATACTGGGAGAAGGTGAGTCCTGCCTAAAATGCCGTCCCTTTCCCTTGAAAGGAGCTTTTCTGCTTTTGTTAGCCCTGCACCGAGGAAACAGTACAGGAGCCAGGGCACAGCTCCCATGACACAGGCGGCCTCATGACTTTGCAGGATCCATGCAGGTAAGTCACAACCGCCATAGCATCTCCCTCCCTCCCTCCGCCTGTCCATCCCTGCCCACGCCATCCTTGCCCACCAGCAATCGACCTCCCCTCCACCGTCCTCACCAGGACGGTTCCTGTAACATTTGAGTGTTGCTCGGAGTCGCGGTGCAATGGGTGGATGTGGCTCCACCGACTGCTGTACCGCTTCAGTTCTGGAGCTTGTCCCGGCTCTTGTGCTATGACTGGACCCAGCGGTGCCAGGGTCCACAGCGCTGAGTTACAGCTGAGCTGCTGCTGCCTGTGACTCAGCACCAGTGAGGTTTTTCAGCTCGCGTGCCTGGGATGTGAGGTTGTGGTGATGCACTTAAATTAAACAGAGAGGCATAGAAATGAGAGCTGTAGTAGGAGTTGTACTGTGTGTCTGGCAGCAAAGTGATAAACAAGAGATCACTGGGAGCCGTCAATGCAGATACCCTCACCTCATCTTGGTCTGGTTCTCTCTCCTGCTTTTGAAAGGGAGGGGGGAAATGTCATGGCCCTGCCAGCTTTCCCTTGTGACAAACACATTCCTGACCTGTGCACTGGAGATAGGTTTAGCTGTGGATGCTGGGAGAAGTGTCACCATGGTGCTGCTGTGCCCACACCCGTCTGTAATGGGAGGGACTGGTGGCACCTCAGTCATCACCCCACTTCTCCCTTCCTCAAGGTTTTGGAGCTGTGTCGCTCTGTGCCCTGGGGCACAAAGAAGCACCTTTGCAGGCCCAGCTCACCTGGCAGAGGTGGTGCAGATGACTGGAGGCCACCCTGGGTGGTGGCGGGCCCTGGGACAGCCCAGGCAGAGGCGGGAAGGGAGAGGGGCGTGCTGAGGCATGCCTGGTTGTTGTCCCCCATCGGCAGGTGGGAGGACAGTCTGGAGGAGCTGGTTGTGTCTGCCAGGGACACTGCTCCTTGCATCAGTGCCAGGTAGGGGCTGGCAGCGGGGTGCGGGACGCCCGCCTGCTGCCACACACCCCCTTCCCACAGCCTGCTCTCACCGACCTTCTCTTGATGCTAGCCAGGCTGTGGGGAACAGGACGTCCTGGGTGTTTGTAACCATGCTGCCTCTCACCGCTGATTTTGTTTCTCCGCTGCGGTGGCGGTTTGGCTGCCGGGGTGGGGAGGTGTTGTGGCACTGCCAGGGACATCGTATCTCTTAGCAGGGTGAGCAGGCTGTGCTGCCTCTGCACTCACATGCGCCCTGCCTTTCTTTACCATGTCAAGCTGACAGTATTGGGAGGAAAGCGGGGCTTCTGCTCCAGGTGGAGCCAAGGACATACTGGGTTAGAACAATAGGCCGTCTAATCTGGGAATCCTTGTCTGCCAGTGGCCAAACCCAGGTGCTTCCCAAGAACACTTTAAATCTCCCTGGAGTTGTGCAACGTTATCCCATGGAGAGTGCTGGGAAAACAGTGACTAAAGATGGGAGAGTACAAGGAAAAGTGATGCAAAAGTCTAGCTAATGACGCTCTGGGAACCTTTCTGGTGGCAAGGGGCGTGTGATACCACAGTTCTGCAACGCTGCCCTTCAACAGGGCGTTATCCACGCTTCCGGAGCTGGTGGATTTAGGCTGCTGCAATACTCCTTCCTGAGGGCACATCTTAAACCCGCTCAAAGACGACAGCTACTGCAGAAGCACAGTGGTGCATTTGTTCAAGGGGTGATCTCCTTGGGACCACATGATGCCCATATCCCTCCAGGATCTATTCTGATGGCTCATGGGTTCCTGGGTGCAGTTTTGGGTGTTGGTTTCTTCCCATAAAAAAGCTGAATGGCCCACAATTTGCTTTAATGAGCATCTGACTCTCCATACTGTCACAGCAGGTTGGAGCAGGAGTTTCTGCACTGGAGCCCCTTAATAGAAAAGAGAAGGTCTCTGTTGTGGCACCAGGACACACTGGGATGCTGGAAACCCCTGCCTCTACCAGGGCTGGTCTGAATTTGGTGGTTTTCCAGGGTTACTCCTTACACCAAATTTTGGAGAGACTGAATATTTTGGGGATAAATGAGTCTGCTCCCAGGGATTTTGGGCGGTGCCACCTGATTGATGTTCTACTGAACCCCATATTTCCTTATTGCAGAAATCAAATGGATTTGTTAGTTGCATTTGGGTTATCCAGAGCCTTGAACGAGTTTTTCTTTACTCAAGAAAAAAGTAAATAAATACTGTTCCTCTGCACCACTGACTAGCTAAGCTGAGATGAGTGTTCTTATGAATGGTGTTGTGGGCTGGTGGTTACCGTAAGGGAGACAAGGCTAGAGCCAAGCTTCGCTCTACGCAGTGGTGAGGACTGGTCTGAAAAATGGATCAAATAATGCCCAGCTCCTTAAAGCACTTTGGAAGCACGTTGTGGTTTTTCTATGGGTTTGTAACACCCTGTGTAAGCCAAGCTTGCAGGTAAACTTTAGAAACTGAGGAAATATGTTTGAGTGCTAAAAGAAAACATTTTAGTACAAAAGGGCACTCAAGTTCAAATTGGATCAAAAGCTTGTTTCGTTCTAGGAATCATTGAAATTAGGGAAGAAAAATACAGCAAAGAAAAAAAGCCCTGCAATGGTACTTTACAAAATCCCACAAGTAACAGAAAACACTCAATAATATGTTATCAAAAAAAAACGCTCAGTTGTATTTCCAGACAATGAGATAAGAAGATCTGAACACAGCTATTAACTCGTGGGTAGATCTGTAACCCTCTGCTAACAGTAACCGCATTAACTGCACTTAAAGTAACGGCAGAGCACCAGACCAGGGATGATGCACCACTTACACCCTATCTATGCTTTATTTCAAGTGCAAGTAGTACTTGGCTAGTGGGTTGGCCTTGGCAGCTCGACAGCAGAGGTGCAAATCTGCTTGCTGCACTGCTTTGCATTTAGCAATTTGGAAGGCACTGAAGCCAATTACAGCTGTCTGGCCTGTGTTGTGTGTAAGCTGCATATTTGATGAGAGTACACATCTTGTTAAGACAGGCGAAAACTGAAAGCGTGTGGGGAAAATGAACTCGAGAGGGTTCCTGGCAGTGTTTCTGCTGCAAGTTGGCTGTTTGAATCAGCAGCTTGTGATGCTTAATGTAAACAAATTGCAAAATGGTCTTGAGAAACATTGATTTATGGATTGAACTGGTTACCTCAGGTAGGAAGATATGTCCAAGAGCTCCCATTTTCAGTAGTAGGGCCATGCCTGCTTGCCACAGACAGACCAAGGTGGCTGGGACAAAACACCATGATGCCTCTATCATTGGCTTGGGTGGCCTGTGCAGAGCACGTGCTTCATGTGGCACCTACCACAACCAGATGGATGCACAGCCCTCATTCAGACCCACGGCATCTGTAACACTGATCTTTGCCCCCCCTTGTTGCCACACCAGGGAGTCTCCTTTGCCTTCAGCGCCCTTCTCCGCTTGAGGCTGGGGCCCCAAAACAGCGGTGCTGGTGGTGGGAATCCAACTCAACCTTCCTGGCCCACTGGCTGTTCCTGTCCTGCCTCACACTCGTTCAGAAACTGTTAATCATCCTGAACTACTTACTGTTTTTTAGTGATCTTAAACAGGCCTTGAACTTGGCTTCCTAGAGGTGAAAACACAATGTCTTACTGTAACTCATTTTACCAACCAATCCTATCCTGAACCCAACAATATTTTAATCACAAAATCCAACCTCAAAACCCACAGCATTTTCAGTTACTGTATTTCATCACCACACAGCTGAAAACAACTCTTTTTTTTTTTTTTTTCAACCACCCTTGTTTTTCTAAAGTGAATCACAAGCCATGGAACTTAACAGATGGAAAAGACCCAGAGACAAATTCTCTCACACTAACCCTGGTGTATCTAATAATGCCAGTAAGAGTAAAAAGCATTTCACCACAGTCACACAGGTATAGCAGAGTTATGAGAGTTAAGCCAGATAGTCCATCTTAAGCCAAAAAACATTGTTGCCTACAAACTTGTTTTGGTGGTACCTATCAGTCAGTCCTTTGCTAATTAGCCCAAGGAACGGAGACCTTACCTTTTCCCCTGAAGTCAGTTTGACACTCTCATAGATTTTACCACTATGCTTTAGATCCTAGTACGTCCTCGCTTTGCTTCTATTCTTGGCTGTGCCCCCTTGAATCACACCAAGGAATAATTAACAATAAGGTAACTTGGGTCTCAGCCCGTTTGCCCACCAGAAAAACATTAACCATCAAGGGTGCTCTGTGAGGCAAAGACTGGTCTGTATTAGTCACTCTGGTTAATTGGTGAGAAAACCAGGACATCTGAATTTTAGCTCCCATGGAAAGGCTACAGGATAGCCAAGGCAGAAAGCCTGATCTTTGGGCTGTCACTCCCAAGGGATAGCCACCTTTCTTCCCATGGTGTTTACACTCTGGGAGAATCAATGGGCATTTCACAATCTGGCAAGGTGTTTACAATTCCCAGCCTCTGCCTACAGATGTGCTGGGATAATGGCTCTTGGTATGTGTTTGGTACTTGTGTTGATGAAGGTGCTGGAAGGAAACACTCAGGCCTGGGGGCCTGTCTCATTAACCAGAACTCATTGACACTGAAGTATATCAGAATCACTCCAGATTTGAAGTCATCTACCCAAAAGCAGCAGCCTGGCCATCAAGAGCAGCTGATGCTTAGGTAAAACATGAGTATAAGCACTGATGTGTCAGATCTGTGTAAAAACATCCCAGGTGATCAGGGGTGTCCAAGTGAGGCCAAGTACAGGTTGATCCTTGCATTAGGCATTGCCCAAGGCTGGTGCCAATGGTGGCAGTGCCTGTGCCTGGGGCTATCCTGGCGGGGCCAACCCAGAGCTTTCCTATTGCCCCTCTCCTGGGGTCCTTGGACCTTGGGACAGATCCAGCACAGGGCAATGGTGCAATCCAGCTCACAATGGGAGCTGATTACCCTCCATCATGTCTGGGGGGGAGGGAGGGACATGCTTTGTGTCTTCATCAACTTCATGCATCTTCCTATAAGGGGGTTTGCAAAATTAGTGTTCATAAAACCTCCCTCAGCCCCTTTCCTGAAAGCTACACCCACATTTTTCTCGTGGATGACTCACTGTTAAAACAAAATATTTCTCCAGCTAGAGTTTTTTCCATGCTATGTATTAGAAACAGATGAACAACTGCCTTGATATCAGGCTTCTCTGGTGACGTTCAGAGCATGCCTGAGTAGGCCGATGTAGATGAACTTGCACGTGTGTGTGCATAGATTTCAACTGTTTTCAGTCTGAGTTTCTCTCTTGCCCTTTACACTCCTTTTCCTTTCAGTTTCTTGTATTTGTTTATTTGTCCCTCTTCCCCTGTCTTCTGCGCCTGTAAAATGTGGGTCCACAAACATTTGCATTCATCTTTCAAGACAACAGTATGAAGAATAATATAAAATTACCTCATCCATTTCTTCATAGATAAATGGAAGAAGAGGATGGACGTCTTTCATACGAGGCAAGAAAAGAGAGTTAAACCAGATCAGTTTAAATGAAACAAAGGAAAACATTAGGTGAAATAACAGGAAAAGCATCCTCCTGTCTGTCAGATTGAGGAATAATTAGTTTCTGAAGGGCAGTTGCTGAATGTAGCATTTTTTGGGTGTGATAATGCTGCTCTCTCCCCAGAGTGAGGTGTGTCTTCATCACTTTGATGTGTGTAACTCTGAGATCAGCAACATGGGAAGCAACAAGGGCAGAGATGTCAGAAATGGTAAAAGGTTTCCTGAGGTGATAAAAAGGCCACCTCTGAGGTTGTTGTGAAGGAAAATTCCGGTGACTGCCTGTGATATTTGAAAGAAACAAACAAGAGGGTTGAGGTTAAGATGAGTTCACGTGTGAAGGTCGCTCACCTTTAGGTTAACCCCCACTGGAGTGTCCTCTGTAATTCTGAGCCATCTGGCCTCTTTTCAAAAATTACATTTTGGGGTTAAAATGAAGGATGCAGAATTGGGAAAAAAATGTTTGTATTTAGGCAAGGGTCCTACAAAGAAGCCAGGCTAGGGAAGTGGTAAAGGTAAGATCTGGGAAACTAACCCACAGTGTAGCAGTTGTTTAGCCCAAAGAAGCACGGCACTGGCCTTGTGACGTGGTGCTGAGGTAATTCATGTTTCCATTCAACCCCTGCCTCTGCCGTATCCCGGCTGCTCCGGGCCTGGTGGCTTTGCTGGGCAGTCAAGGCTTGGTAGGTGCAGGGATGAGTGTACCTGCCAGCCCATCCCGATCCCCACTGCCTAGCTGCCCCTGCCTAGCTCTCCTCTATGCAGCAGGGTGGGAAAACAGATTTAATCAGCTCCCTGTGGCCTGCGGGCTGTGCAGGGCAGGAGCAGCCCTTCTGCTGAGCCTCCTGCTCGGCCGTGAGCAGCTGCCGAAGGCGGTGAACAACTCAACAGGCTGAACAGGTAGGGTGAGCGCAGCGGCAGAGCAAGTTCCCCTCACAATCCACCACCCACAGCACCCTGGCTGAAGTCTCTACTTGAATGAAAGTGTGTTAGGTGTGGTAGATGAATTACGCATGAAGAGTTCGTTGCATTCATGGGTACAGCCTCAGCTAGCAGCTAACAGCAATGAATGAACCTTGGGGCGAGCCCAAGCCAGCTTCCACTCAAGTCAATAGAGGTATGTTCTTCTGGCTTCAGTGGGAACAGGATGAGGTCCTTCATGGACAGCCAAGGAGAGATTAGTCTAATGATGTAATGGTGCTTGTAACTGCCTGTTCAGCCATAATGCAGCTCTTTTGTGAGCATGCATTATGGCACAGTCTGTAATTACATGATCACATGCTACTTGCTGTGCAAGACACCCGCCTCATTTGAAGCACAGGATGGGAGGCAAGGGCAGAAGGGCTTCTCTCTCTCTCTCTCTCCAGCCCCCATGGCCTTGTCCTGCATCCCGGGCACCTCTCTACAACAGGCTTCCTGTGGGGTCTTGGGCAAGAAAGTGCTGTAACATGTGCATGGCAGGGATGGCGTTAAGGTTTCACCAGCAACATAAGCCTGGCTTTTTTCTAAATATAGGAGCTTGGTTTCGCAATCTTACTGAGCTCTGAGTATAGCGTTATGCAAAGAGTAGTCAACAGCAATGATGGCTTTTAGGTCTAAACTACTATACAGCCTATCCTGACCCTCGCTGCAGGAGTCATGAAAAACCCTTGGCTTGCCTGCCAAGGCATGGTAGCACACATCTCTTCTGGCAGCAATAGACTGGATTGCTGTTGGCAGCAGTATCAGCTAAAGCAAGAGGTTTTAGCTCCCTGATCTGACACTACACGCTCGCTCTGCTTCTGACCATCTTTCCAATCTCACCTTCTACTTCATTTAATATGCTTCAGAGGCTTTGCTAGCCTGGCTTCCACCGTCCCCTACACTGGTAGCTAAAAAGCTGGCTGAAGATCCTTATGCCCACTGACAAATGGGAGACTTGAATGTAGGAAGAGTATGGAAGGAATTTCTGAAGCAACGACAAAATGGAAGACAGGGGAACAGAGTGAGCTTAGAAAGAAAAGAACATGTGTGACCTTGGTAGTGGCAGGAAGCATAGGGAGAGATGCAGGGGAGTAAAGGAGCTGCCAGGCATCTAGAGAGTCAGAAGGGAAGAAAACATCCAGAGGAGAAAAAGAAAAGGTTAGGGCATGATAGTAATAAGCAGGAAAAACAGGTGAAAGAAAACAAACACAACAAAGAAAATAGCTCAGTTAGGAGGTGAAAGCAGTAAAGACAATACAGCATGGCAGCAATGAGAAAGGCTTTGGATGTGTTCCTCCTGCTCCATCTCCTGGGAGCTATATCCTGCTTCATCTCTGGACTTCAGAGGGTCACCCCTGCTGGGTGTCAGCATTGTTCTGTGGGGACTGACCAGGAAGGGACAAGGCCTGACAGCCTTGTGCTGCAGCCCAGCCACTGACCCTGCTCCTGGCAGGGCTCCCTGGCCTCTCTGCAACCCCCTTCTCACCCCAGCAGCCATTGAGCCAGTGCATCAGATAAGGTGTATCAGTCGCTGTACCCAACACTTGTTGACTGGGATGTCTTAGAAGGAGAGGCAGAAAGTGCACACACTGAGAGGCAGTATCCTGGCTTGGTGCCGAGAGCTCCCAAAAGACAAATATTTTGATGCATAAAATGAACAAACGTAGCAAAAACTGAGTTTGGTCTCCTGCAAGGGCAGCTGGGCTAGGAAAGATGTCAAAAGTGCATCTTCCTCCTCAGTGCATCTTCTTCGGGCCCAAGTTCTGTGTAATGCAAGGATGGAGTAATCCCACTGACGTCATTAGGCTGACGCTCATGTAGAACCAGTGCGTGTGGCTGGTGAAATAGGTCAGAGCTGTGTACTTGGAGGTGCAGCTGCTGAGTTCAGTGATAAAGAGGACCTTTTGAAGTTATTTCCTCCCGTGAGCCCTGCAGAGCTCCCCAGCTCGCAGTGGAAGAGATGCACTCTGCTCCAGGCATGGCTTGGGGACGGGGGCTAGCCTGGTTTCCTTTAGCACCTCTGTCTGCCCATGCAAGCAGTTTCCACAGGTCTTTGACAGAAAAATGCTGTTTTTGTTGATGTTCCACATTTCCTGTGGGTAAAAGCATGGTAAAACACTATGTTCCTGGTGTTGTAGGGCCTGCATCAAAATATTTTAGTTTGTTGAATGGAACAAAGCAGCCGAGTACTTGGTGTGGTAATAGTTGTGACCACTGATCAGCTGCTTGATTTCACACTCAACTTTTTTATATTGAAGTACAAGATATTATTATTATTGTTAATTATTATTAATTAATATTATTATAACACCATGTGGGCACTTGACTTTTTACAAAAGCTTTCCATTGGAGATATGAAATTAAGTGTGTCCTCAGAGCCATGTTAATGCCTGAAGCTGGGTCTGCTCTGCCACCACAGAGGGTAATTCTGCGCAGTCATTGTACTGCTGGTGTCCAGCATATTGCTTTGGGACTTCTGGAGTCATGCAAGCTGCTAATAAACAGCCCTCATCTTTCCAATGGATGGATCCCTTTCCTTCACACAGCAATACCGGTGCAATCTGCCCCACACCCATCACATCTAATCCCTTCTTGGAAGCAAATATTGAAAGAGAATTTTAAAAAACCCCAAAACAAACACCAACACAAGCCGTGAAATGAGGAAGACAGAAAAGTAACGCCCAAGGAGCTTGGCGGAGCCTCGCATCCCCCATGTGAGGAACCGGGCAGCTGACTTCCAGTATCCCAGGTGATGTAATGTTAGTTTAACGGCTGCACACACCTCTGTGTGCTGACGAGCAGAGCAGGCAGGGGCAAGTAGCCACACTAGCAGCTCTGGAAGCCACTAGCAAGAAGTGCACCTCCGTGCGCGTGTGTGTGAAGCGCTTGCCGCGTGCTCACCGTGCCCCTTTGATGCTGGGAAGGAACGCTCTGCTTTCCGAACCAAAGCCCACGGCTTGCCTGTGGGCTACGTGGAAATACGAGACAGTGGAAGCATGAAGCAACTTGTTCTGTCAGGGAGGAAAAGCAGGCTGAAGTTTGTAGCTATTCTACAACACAGTGCAGCCTTTAAGTGAGCTGGCTGTTCGCTGCCCTGCTGTGCTGGCCAATACCGGTCAGCTTTTGCCCCCACCCGTTGCAGCAGGTTGACACGGGATTACTGTGTTCTTGTCTGAAATCCCACTGTGGTTTTTCTTCCTGTCTTGTGAGGTGCTGTGTTTCTCTCCAGCAGTGTCCCAGAGGCATGACCGGGGACACTGTTCCTGTTTGTGCATCTGCGATGGATGTAGCAGCCACTTCTACTACACGGGAGGCGTAGGGGTTTTTGTTCCTTCTTTCTCCAACACTTTCTGGGTAATGTATTGTGCATTTGGTCTCAACCCACAGTCCTTTTCTCAGAAAACATAACAGAGTCACCCCAGCTATATTTCCATGGGTGGGTGAGTGTGTTTATACACGCAATATGTGTGTTAAAAATAGCCTGCTGAATTCAGGTACTATTAGAATATTCCATTACCTGGGTATTAGTTTAGTTAAGCCAGGCAGCAGTTTAAAATGGGTCTTAACTATCTCTGCATAATGCAGCCTGGAAGCAGTTTACCCCTTTTGCCCAGCTCTAGGTGGCCGGTCCCACCGAGAAGAGGGAGCTCCAGGCTGGGCTTCCTCTCCAGCTGCAGGGCTGCTGTGCCTGCAGGCAGAGGAGATGCTGGTCTGCAGTCACTGGCCCTCAGACAGAGGAGACATTGACTGGTGATTACTGCTTCAGTAGACAAATTTACATAGAAAAGCCGAAGGAACATGAGAGATAACTGACAGATAAGACTGCCCATTCTCCAGGTGCTGGAAAGCCTGACTGCCCTCTTTATCCAGACGCAGGTTTAAATACTATTCACCTCGGCGGTGTGGAGGAGTTTATCTTGGTTGGGAATCCATGGAAATGACTTTTAACCCCTAGCATTGT
Organism: Actenoides hombroni; assembly: GCA_024336885.1. Classification (NCBI taxonomy): domain Eukaryota; kingdom Metazoa; phylum Chordata; class Aves; order Coraciiformes; family Alcedinidae; genus Actenoides; species Actenoides hombroni. The sequence continues at coordinate 4,514,190 of WUAM01000179.1, read as the reverse complement.
AATAGGTTGCCCAATGCATCTATATAAACATGATGAATATTTATAGTGTAATGATCCCCAGGGTTCATTGAATACCATAACAAGGACTTTCGGAAAGCAGCCAGAACGCCTGCTCCTCCAAGCTATATTAAGAAAGGTCAAACAGTTACAACAAAATATTTTAAAGTTGGTTTTTTATTTATTATATGTATTTTTAAAAAACTAGCCTTGAATTATTTAGCATGTTCCACAAGGGATTATTGTTTCATGTCCCTTTTCAGCATTTGAGATCTGAAGAGTCCCATGAAATAGTCTCTGCAGGGAGCAGACCCCTTTCGTGTTTCCACTGTGGAGCTGCAGCTCTGAAGCGCTTCCGCCCTTCCCACCAGAACAGGCACCAGAACACTGCAGGCAGTAGTGGATTTCAAGCACAGGTCTATGCAGTAAAATCACTATGTACAAACACATATGGCAAGGTCCTGCAAAATTTAAGAGGATGAAATCAACAGCAGGCCACACAAATTTAGTTAAAGTCCATAGAGGTTAATTCTGGAAAGCAGTAGACCCGAAAAGAAAAAAAAAGTGCAAGTTTTATGAAGCTACAAAATGCTATATATGGTGTATGGTGTGTTTCCAAAGTTAGGGGTGAACCAGTATACAGGAAAGAAAAAAAAAACCAAAAAACCCAAAAAATCACTTCTTGTGCTCAAGAAATAAAAGATTCTGTAGTTCATTACGTGGCTTGTCTGTGTTGGTGCTGCAGGGCTAGAAGAAATAAAAAGTAATAAAATCTGACTTTGTCTTTAATACCAGCAGATCCAAAGCTAAATATGCAAAGGCGCAGTTCTGTTTTGTAAGATAGTACCATTTTTCCACAGCCTTTTCTCAGAGAAAAAAATCCCAGACTTTCAGGGTGAGGCACAGGATTTTACAGTTCCCTTTTCAGTGGCACTTTAATTCAGAAATGTTTTCAGCAACTACAGTATATTTGGGGAGGCTCATGTATCCTTAACAGCAGAGGTGGAAAAGAGCTCATTAGTCATCTAATGCTTCCCCAGGGCAGCAACAAGCTGCACTCTGTGTTGCATCTGCTGATGCTCAACATGGGACGCAGCACATCCCAGTCCCGGGGGAACATGGAGACCACAAACCTGCCTGCCTGCCCCATCCTCCCATGAGTCACCCACTGCCGTGGGTATGTGCCTGCTTTGGGCACCATGTGCTGGCAGGGGAAACCGTGCGGGTGCTTCCAGCCTCATGGAGCTTGGTGAGCAATAGTGTGGGCTGGGGATCCCAAATGGTGGGCTGGCATTTTTTTTTGGTGTGTTTGACCAGGAAATAAAGCTTCTGGGATCCACATTTGCCTCCTCTGGGAAGGTTTTGCTGGTTTCTGGGGAGGTGCTTTCTGCAAGAGGGCATACAGAATTTGCTGAGTGAAATGGGGAACAGCCCAGTGCTGGAGGCTGACTCTGCAGCCATACCACAGCAGGGCATCCCCGGCGGCCAGGCTTCCTCTTTCCCGCCTGCCTGGTGGCATCACAGACCACAAGCGGGGCCCCATCCCAGTCACCTTACTGGAATGCATGCGAGGAGACGTCCGTTCAGTTTGCAGAAACCACCAAGCTGCAAAGATTTTTAAAAACTTATGATCCAGTTTGGCTAAGCCTTTCTGGATTAGCGAAACGGGCTGGAGAATTACCAGAAGTTGCTGCCTGTCATCGTGTCTGGTGCTTCCTGCTGGGGCCGGGAACACCAGCCACCCTGCCCCGCTCGCGGGAATTGCAGCAGTTTCACTTCCACGCCCAGCCCAGGGCAAAACGCCTGTAAGCTGCAAGAACAAAAAGTAACGGTTTAAAAAAAAAAAAAAAAGAGAGACATGTCCCAAATATTTCATAATCCAGAGGAGATTTACCAGCAGAGGCTACGGCTGACCAAAAATGGACAGGCTCTGACTGGGATTTGGTATGCAAGGAACCTGTAGCCTGTCATTCTTGGGTACAGTCAGTAAAGGTGGACTCCAGAAGGATGCTGAGGTTTGAAGAGGACAGGGGTCTGCTTGTGTTTCAGTACAAACCCCTGGAGGGTCCAGCCCCCCTCCCTGTACAGGAGCCAGCCTCTGCGGCAGAGTCACAGACCTGTCCGGCCCGCTGCGCAGAGGGGCCCTTTGCTCTCTTGCTGCCCTGCCTTGTGCACTCCTGAGGGTCACAGCTTTGAGCCGGCTGCTGCCACCCTCCTGCCAGCCCTGTTGTGCCCAGGAACAGCAGTGCCAGAGGGGTGTAGTCTGGGGCACACGCACCCCACGAGGCCACCAATGGGCCTGTCTCTCTGGAGTGACCAGCGCCCGACGCATGGGTCCCAGCTGTGTGAGACAGCCAGATGCGAGGCTGGGGCAGCCACAGTTTGGCTTTGGTCCCACCCATGTTTTTCTGCATCAGACGTGACTGCTGTCAGACTTTATCCATCCATACAAAACCTGTACATATAGAAAGTCTTATTAAGAAAGGATTGATCTGAATGTTGACACATGTTTTGGGGGAGGGAAACCTTCTTTTAGCTGAACTCCTTCATCCACCTCTAGTGCGTCCTCTGTCCTAAAGAAAGGGCCGTTCTCATTCACTTCTTTCACTGCAGTTAATTAGTAAGTCCAAGCCAGTCTGTCCTTGGGAGGTGGTAGTTCCCTTAATCTCTCTGTTGCTAGGGCATGCCGACATGCTCCACTGGTACCAGTTCCAGCGTGATGTGGGGGATTGTGGAAAGAAAGGGGAAAGGGCTGATCAAACAGAGTCCGATTTAAAAAAAAAAAAAAAAAAGGGCGGAAAAAAGAAAAGAAGCTCTTTTTGATGAGGCTCAGAAGTCCACAATGGGGGAAAGCACAGGGTGAATGATAAGGCCTAAAGGAGCTCATTAAATTGAGGCAAGCTGAGCGGAGTTATCTTATTTCACTCCCTTTCTCCTGCCACCCCTGCGATGGAGAACTCTTTGATAAAAAGTTGGGGGGGAGGCAGGATCACTTCCTTGCAAAATGGTTGGTAGAAATAAATGTATAATTGTTTTCCTGAGAGGTTTTGTAAAGCAACCCTTTAAACATTTGTAAAGTAAGCTGGAGCCTCAGCAAAAGGTGCTGCTTGACAGAAGTGTAGGCTGCAGGTGAGAGAGGTCCCAGAGCCCATTACCGTTTCCTCCTCTCAGCTCATCCAGCCTCCTGAGAAATAGCAAGGGAAACGTTAAGTAGGACACATGGACCTCAGAGATGATAGAGGTCAAATCTGAATGCAAATGTGAAATGTTAGCCTTGGAAATGGTGTTGCTTACTTTATTTGGCTTGCACCAGCTTTAAAGAAAAAAACCCAACAGAGCATATGAGATGAAAAGATCTGCGCAAGGAAACAAAGTGCTTTTGGGATCTCTGGTAAGTGCTTTTCTCTGCCTGTGGCCAGTGTTTGCTGCCTCAGGAGAACAGTGATCCCACCACAGCGTGTCTCAGCAAGTGCAGATACCTTGAAGAACTAGAGAATGCAAAAGGCTGCAGGCTGATAGGGGAGCTTCTTAGAAGTTCTGTGCTCAGAAGAAGAAACCAGGATAGGGCTTAATCCCTCAATGTCAACAAGGACAGTGGCAGTGTGGTGACAGCGCATTCTTTCCTTAAAGCTGAAAATTAGCCAGATTGCGTATCAGGGCTGTATTTTTCAGAGTCTGTGTAAATGGTGGATCACAAAACAGAAGTGAACACCTGCCCCATGCATCCTCTTGCTTATGAGTATCATGAGAGGAGCACTCACTTGATGTGAGGCTTCTCTTCTTGCAGGGACAGAAAGGGGTGGCATGGCTGTGGTCCTGCGGCCAGCAAGGCTCTGGGCACTGGATTGGGGTGAGGGGAGTAGTGGTGGCAAACCGCACCTTTTCCCTGCAAATTCTGCCAGCCTTAGCTAGAAAATTTCCACAGGTTCTTGCTGCTTTCGCTTGATCCTTTCCTCCATGAGCCCTAAAGGAGGATGCTTTTTTTTATGAAACCCACCTCATGCTTCTTACTAAAACGCAATCTATTATTGTAAAAAATTGTGTTATCCTCCCTTGCCTGGAGATCCTTCTCTCCACCTTAATACCTCCCTCTGGCCAAGAATTCCCCTCTTGCTGTGCAGGTGAGGCACATGGACTGCTCACTTCTACTGCAAAAGATAGAGTTAAGTATTTCAAAAGACAAGGCCAGCCTTTAAATATGCAAATATGTTTTTATTAATCTCTCCTACATCTAGTAGTTTCCTCTGCCCTCCAGCTATAGGAGCTCACAGGGACCCTTGCTGCATGGAGATTTTCCACATGGCAGCTCAGCCTGAGTAGAACTTTACTGTTTTAATCTCTTTCAGGTATCAGCCCATCCTTCTGCAGGCTGTTGTAAGACAATCCTTTTCTTGCTGAGGGATTCCCTCTGAAGAGGGATCAGGTGTTTGGCATCTAACACATCCCCCACTCTCATTTCGCTGTCTTCCAGTCTTTCTATCACAGCTTATGTCATCAGAACTGTAGCCAAAGGTATGATGAGACACGGTGGGGTGAGGATATGTCACAGTTGTCCCTTACTTTCCCTAGCTGAGCCGTGCTAGCAAACAGGCTGGTTTTGCTAATGTAATCTGAATCAGCAGATGCATTCCTCACATAAACATAGCTTTAGATAGTGGGATGCACTGGTAGGGAGAAACTTTGTTTTCTAGGCACCTTTCATTAATGTTGGTCATCATATATTCACGCGCTTGTGGGTGTGCAAATCGTAGCTGCTGCTCCTTCATTCACCCCACCCTTCTCCACTCATTCCAGGTCTCATGCAGAGCAGGCAAATGCAAGTTCAGTGAGGCTTTGGTTGCTCAGTGTGATAAGAAATTGTTAAACAGAGATGGAGAGATAGGCCATTGTAGTCATCTGGCAGAAGAGATCTCATCCAGTACCATACACCACTCTCTGGTTTATTTAGTCATTTTATGCCCATTTTGTACCTGGTGTTAACAGTGGTAACATGTGCAGGACAGTGGAGAAGTTGTCTGTTGTTTGGGAGATTTAACACCCTCATCGTGTCCCCACCCCCCATCTCTTTGACAGCTTGACAACGCAGCCCTCTTCCTTCTTTCCAAGCACAGTGGGTTTTTTGCTTGTTTCTTGACAAGTAGTCTCTGATGCTTCCTTATAAAAAGGGAGCGAGCCATGCACTTTTGCTTTTTAGATGTGATACATTAGGTGCCTCTGTGCATCAGTCTCTTGTGACATGGGTCACACTTGATTTAGGCCTATTGACATGAGGAAGAAGCAAGACAACACAAAACAAGATCCAGTGTCTGAAAGCACAACAAATTCAGACCAGAAGTCATGTTACGAGTGTCTGAATGGGGGGATGCTGTGCTACTGGCGCAATTTGCTCACATTGAGAAAGAAAGGTAATTTTTCAACCATGGGAAATTTTCAAGCTAATGTTGGATAACAACCATGTTAGTGGTGGCCTACACAGCCATGATGGTTTGCTCCTTCTGGTGTTAACTTGTAACAATTCATTAATATTGTGTAAGTTTCCATATACTGCAGTTTATCAGCAGGGTATTCTGTTACTTGCTCTGTGCTTTAGGTCATCGCTTTGGTTTAACAGCATTTTGCAGTAGTGAACATGTCCCAGTCTAGGGTCTAGGAGGCGCCTGGGGGTCTCAGGCTTAACTAAGACCCATGCAAGGCTGTCTTCTCCTCTCTGACAACTGGCTGACACTGCAAAATGCACAGGAACCCTAACAACAAAAGCAGCAGAATGGGAAGGAAGGCAGCTCACGTCTAGCCAAGGGGCCAGCTTTCTCTGCTTGTTCCTTTGAGTGTCCCCTTCTGGAAGTCCCTGCTTGCATGGCTTTAGTATCAACTGATGTTTTAGCTGTTCATTTATGGTGAATCATAACTAAAGGGAACCAAAGAACTATCTGAAATTTGCTTCCTCTTGGGCAATAGAAAGACCATCTGAACTCCTTCCCCTTTTGGCTGCTTATGCTGCTCTTTTGAAAGAGCACCATTAGAGCGGTTTAGCACCGCTGTGTTTACAGCACTGCTGCTACAGCTTCGGCTTCCTCAAGCAGCGAGCGTTTCAAGTTCTCTTTACCGATGAGAAGAATATGTGACGACAGAAGGCAAGCTAGAGTTTCTCTGCAGGCAGGAGTTCAGCATGATCACCTTACTAGGGAATTTTGAGTTTTTCATATGTATGAAAACAAAAACTTGTTCCCTGCTCCACCAGCCTAGTATGTTCCGCCTTCAAGCTCGGCAGGCCACCAGAGAGGGAAGCCAGCAAAAAAAGTACCCAAATGAGAAGTTTTTCTAATGAGCAGTTGAGATGAGTTTGAAGAATACTTCTGGCTGTAAACATCTCTAGCATTTGGGACTATGTAAAATTCAGATCTGGGTTAGAAGAGTTTGTGATTTGCACCCATCACAGTAAGGACAGGAGGTTAAACAAACTGACCAGCAGAGACTGGATGTTCCTAGGTGGACCGAACAGTTGGTGAGAGGTGGAAACAAAGGTGACACTTCCGATCTTTCCTATACCAAGATAAACCGTCAGCGATTCCATTAAAGCCACTCACTCAGTTATTAAAAGCAAGTAATTTGGATCTTCGGCACGTGAGAAATTTGATGTAGAAAGCACCTTGGAGGGAATAGCACCAAGCATTGGTTATCTAAAACCTAGAGAGTTCGTAGGAGATGTAACAACAGATCAACTCAGAGAAGTCATAAGCTCTTTTTTGATCTCAGCCTTGGGGCAAAAAGGCTGCAGAAGCTGGGCTAGATATGTGAGGACAAAATAACGAAGGTCAAGCAGCAAAGCATGATCCAGTTAGCAAGAGACTTTAAGGTAACAAGTAGTTCTTCCATCACTGTTTTAGCATCAAGAGGAAAACCCAGGTGACTAAAAACAGCCTGTCCAGTGGGGAAGAAAGGCTATGGACAGGTCATAGCTAGAGTCCTGGGGTGTTTCATACCTTTTTTGTGTTTGTTATTGCTTCAGGCAAATATCGCAGTTAATGTCAATGACACAGTGGGGGTTAAGTCACAAATCTAGAACAAAAACTAGGTCAGAAGATCCTTCAGATAGTATTCAAGTCAGCTGGGCCAGATCAATTTTGTCCTAGGGTAATTGCTCCAGCCAGTGATTTAACCGCAAAAGCTCTGGGCATAACCTTGCCTAGCTTCTGGGATGTTACAGAGCCCAGAGATCGTACTTGGAAGCCTGGAAAAGTGCAGACATAGTTCCTGTCTTTAAAAGGGAAAAAAGGAGGAGCCAGGGATTACATATTGTTCAGTTTAACTTCAATTCCCGGAAAAATACTGGAACAAACAATCAAACTTTGGTAAGCACCAAAAACAAAACAAAAGAGATGAATAATGGCCAGCATAGATTTGTCAAAAAACAAATTGTGTAAAACAGGTCAAATTTCCTTTCATGACAGAGTAAAAAAATCTTGTTGATACAGAAGAAGCAATAGTAGTCCTATACTTTGACAGTGTTGAAGCTTTCATCACAGTGCAATGTGATACTCCTAAACGAATTAAGGGAACCTGTGGTAGACGGAGCTGATCTAGAATGATGCAATATTGATTGGAAAATGCACAGAGAGAATCATTATTAGTCATACTTTAAAAAGGGAAAGGTGGATCAAGAAAAGCTGCTTTTGAGTCTATACTGGGACAATCTGATTTAAGGACATTATGAACAGCTTGGACAATGGAATAGAGAATACCATATTCTTGGCTACCACAGAGCTGGAAGGGGACTATGCATATACTGAAATATAAAGCTACAGTTAAAAAGTATTTTGACAAATAGTCTTAAAAATAGAATTCATTTCAGTAAGGACAGTTCTTAGTTTCTATACATGGGCATCACCAGGAATATTCAATTCTATTTATATAGGGTGGTGAATTTTTGCCCAAGTAGCAACTCTACATAAAAAGATCTGAGAGATGTTCTAAGTCACTATCCAAATATGAGTTAATCGCTAATGCAAAAAGGGCACATGCCCTACTAGGATGTGTGCATAGGCATGTACCCTACAAATAATCCTTCTGCTCAGCTCTCTGCGAGGCTGCAGTTGGAGTGTGACGTCTGGCCCTGGGTGCTGTGCTCAAAACAAGATCCAGAGGACAGCTGGGAGATAATCAGAGGTCTTGAAATCCAGAGCTAGGAGGAAAGAATGAACAAACTGACTTTCTTTAGTTTAGAGAAGACTGAGGGAGATAGGGTTACCGCTGTCAAATATGTTAAAGGTGGCCGGGAAGAAAAGGGGAATAAACTGTTCTCTGTATTTGTGATAGATAGGACAAGTAATGACCTTAAATTACAGAAAAGGAGACTGAGGTTGGATGTTAGAAGGCAGCAAGCAGTAAGGATAATGACACACAGAGTAAGTGAGGAGGGTGTGGAATCGCCATCCTGTGTTTAGGAAGAGGTTATACAAGCATTTGCCAAGGATGACATAAGTATAACGATCCTGCCTTGGGACATAAGTCTGGACTAAGTGATTTTCTGAGATCCCTTCCAGCCGTATAAGTCTCTGCATCTCTCCTGGCTGCTGGAGGAAGCAAGGCTGATGTTGTGGGGCATTGCAAGTGCTCCACGTTTGTGGTTTGTAATGCTCTCATTTGTGAGTGAGAGTCAAGAGCAGTCCTGCAGGAGTTGTATGTGCTGCCTTCTGGTCTGGAGGAAAAAAAGCTGCAGTGGCAGGTAAAGTCACTGAAGACTGAAACATCCCTGGATTATGAGACTATAGTCCTGTGTGTTTTATCTCAGATTTAAATGTCTCTCATCCTTACGTGGTGATGATAAATGACACTATCCTTGAAAGCATTGATCTGTACAAACCAGTCTGCTATGCTGAAATGCTGTCACTCTGACTGTTCCTAATCGCAGCCTCCTACAGAGCCAAGCAGAGCTGGCCGGCCAGCTCTGTTTAATTCAAGACTGCTTGCTTCCATTTCAGTGGGAACTGAGGCCCAGTTCAGCCCGTAACCCTGGCACCGGTGACGCAGGCTGGCACTAGCAGCGCTGAAGCTGCCACAGTCTCCATCAGACGCTGGGGAACAGAAATATGAGCAATTGTGTTTTATGTGGAGTCCCTGCAGGCCATTAGGGACGGAGCTTGCTAAAGATTATTTTCTGCGAGCACTTCCAGAAGTTTGTGTTTCTCTAGGAAATCAATGGAAGAGAAGTGGAAAATCGTACAAGCAGGAAGGACAGAAATACTCTTTCTTTTTTTTTTTTTTTTTTTTTTTTTGTTTCTAAAGACAGCTTTTACAAACACTGGTACATAAATAGAAAAAAAAAAAAGAAAAAGGAAGGCTTATTTTAAAGAGGTGGCTAACCCAATGTCCCTTGAAAGAAAATAGCAGAGAGCAAACACTGAAGTCCTTTAACTCTGTGTCATAATTTATAGCAGGTTTCCAGTTGTGAAATCTCTCAGCGATGTGGGACAGATGTTATGGTGAGGAAAATAAAACAAACAGACAAGGGGATGGGAAATGCAGAGAAGATGAAATGACACCGTGTTGTAAGCCTTATGGGAAATCTCTAAGCGGCTTTCCAAAATACTGTGCTGGTGAGCAATTAGGAAGCGAGACAAGACGAGCTATCTAAACAGAGCCACTAGAGGTCTGTAACCAGTCCCATGCACTTTCCACAGTGAGCATGACTCTCAAGGGCAACTCTGGGGAGGGGACTATTTCTGCCCACCATCTTCTAAACGATCCCTTTCATATTCTGTCCAGAGCCATTTACGCAAGAAATGCACACCAATGGAGGTTTTCCAGTGCTTGTTCCTGTTCCTATGGCAGTAGATCAAAGGCAATAACAATACAGAGTTAATTAATTCAGGAGAAGGAATTCCCACTTGCAGTGATCTTAACCCAGCAGAGGAGGGAAGGTGTCAATCAGAAGGGCAAAATGGACTTGTGGGTTGTTGGGGTTTCTTTCCCCACTAAGGAGTTCAGGAAGGGAGTTAAACAGTAAAGGTCACCCGAGCTTCAGAAAAAGTAGAGGTTTATATATAACCAACAACCTATAAGTGTGCATGAACCATCCAGCTGCAGGGAACCTGGGAAAAACCTGGGCCTACAGTCTTGTAAAAAGAAACTGCTCCAAGGGAATCATATTTCCCTATCCAGGTCAAGTTTGGAGAGCATCCCTCTCAGCCTTACTCCAAGTGCTCATGCCCACATCAAAGACCAGCAGCATTCTCCATGGCAGCAAAACCTGCCAAAGGGAAAGTTGGGGAGGATCTCATCTTCACCTGCAGCCTTCCAACTTTGTGTAAATCACAGGAGCAGAGGACAAAATGATTGGGAAGAATTATTGGCCTATACACAGAGCAGTACAGGCAAAAATCCCTGGACAGAGCTAACAACAAATAAATGAAGAAAAGGCCTTTTGGGAGACAGAGCAAGAGGCTGGGCACCTGGGATTTCTAGAATGCCTTACAGACCAGACAGAAAGAAAAGAAAGGAAGTTTCTTGATATTACTTGAGCTATAAATTACCATGCTAGTAATCTGATGCAAATCTAGAACAGGGGATCTTAAAGAGGCCATCAGAGAATGAAAAAGTGGAAAGAATGATTACTTGTCCATCAGATTGATTCAGAAATTGTTTCCTACCTGCCGCCTGTCTTATCTTTGAACTTCAGCTGACACCAACCCAATGGCACAAAACATTAAGACTCTGACACACGAGAAGCATTACATTACAACATCTTACAACCAGTCTTGTGGGTTTTAGCTGGAACCATGCATGCGCTTCCCAGCACCACACGTGGTAAATGTTCTTACCTACACAGAGACCTCTGTGTGTCCATTCATTCAGACACACCAGCTGTGCCCACACTGGGGCTCATGCCAACCCACGTGTGTGTGCGTGTGGTTTCCCATCATATATGTTTTCACTGAAAGAGGAAGGTGGGGAAGAATGAGTCTTTTGATTTCTAGGAATACCCTGAACTGTCGTGTTGTATATAGATCTAGAAAAAGGAAGTCTTGCCATTTGGAAGAGTTTGGGGGCTCTGAAGAGGATGGTCCCTTCATGCTGGTAATAATTTAATTTCTCTCTTTACTGGATATTGCCCCACTTGCAGCATGGCCAAGAACAGGCTATATAAGGCCTAATTGCACTCCCTTACAAAACTTGGTAGGAAAACCCTTGACACCTTCAGACGCTTTTTTATGGATTTATCATGTATCATATGTTCGTGTGTTTCCTTGGGAATTATACTTTTCATAGTCTTTAGCAAGAGTTCAGTCCCTTTGCTAAGACATTACAAGACACATGATCTTTCTCATAGGCTACCGGGTCAGACCCCAGAACTGGTTAGTCCGGTCTCCTATAAAGCACTCCCTTGGGTTGCAGGGCTTGGCAGAAAACCAAAGGCTAAAGGCTCAGCTTAACTGCAGCCAGCCTCTCACACACAGCCAGCGTGCCTGAGAGGACAGTGAGAGGACAAAAGCCCCAAGCAGGTAGGACCCATGTGCTGTAACAGAGGGAATGGGGTTAGTCTTAGCCTCAAGGAACTTCCAGAAGGAGATGAGGTGATGCCTGCTAGTGACATTGTTTTTGAAATAGGAGATCTTAAAATTCATTATTTAAAGAGCATTATTTTTGGTATCTTATAGCCAGCAGGTTCTTTTGGCAGATGCCCCTCATCATCGCACTTCAGATGTTATCAGAGTTCACCAGTATGGCGCTAGGGAGTCTTTGGACTACTTGCTTCATAGCTGGAACTTGGAGCCAAAATACTTAGTGTAACCTGAGCCTTAAAGGTTTTACATGTTATTAAGCAAGCAAGCTGCAGCCTGCCCTGTTCCCCCTCCTTTCTTGAGGGTGGCTAAAGTACTGAAAATATGACACATGCCTTTTAGGTGGCTTTACAAGAACATATCTACATAGTGTAATTTTTATGTTAGTAACACACGTGAAAAGAATGTGTGAAGCCAAGGAAAGTATGCAAAGACTCGTAATAGTTCCGAGTTTAATGATACCGAGATAGGAGGCTGGCACACCGCACTGTAGCTCACAAGCTCCTGGTGTTCTGGGCCAGCCTTTGAGAAGAAGGCTGAAGAGCATTTGCCTCCTGTGTTCCATTTGTCTTGTCAGGAATGTGCTAAAAACAAATCACCGTATACTTGTAGCGATGGCTGGAGCTGGCCCAGTCCCCATGCTTGTGAGATTAAGGCATTCTGCTTTTTGTGGTCCCTGATAACATGGAACTGTCTGTTATGGGTGGCTTGGATTTTTCTCGGGGGCATCATTGGTAAGTGCAGGCTGATACCTACACCGTGAACTACCATACCGTAAAACATCGGGAATTCTTTTGTTTTACCTTAAATTTGAGGGTTTTGAGGAGGAAAAGGGTCCTGATATAATTAATTTTTTTTTTAAGGTGAAAGTGCAGCATTCCAAGGAGTATTTTTACCTGTAAGATAACGATTGACACTCTCAGGTAGATCTTCAGCTTAAAACATCTTTTGTTGGGCTCAGTGCTTTTCCTCTGCCCTCATCATCCTCCTTTGCCATCCCAGAAAATGCAGGGTGGTATGTTCCTGAAGGCTGCCCTAAAATAATCATCCATTCTTACCTCAGCTGCATTAATGAACCCCTTCAAACAACAAGGGCAATGCAACAGGTGCTTACGTGAGCAATAGTCAGCCACATGTCTGTGCTCCAGATACCAGGTTGGTTGTGAAGCAGACAAGCTGGGCTAAGCATTCCTGGTAACACTTTCCTGTACCAGTTGTCTCAAGGAGCTGTTACAGGAGGTGATGGTCAGGTGGTCGAGGAGAGCTTTCACTCCCTCTTTCCCCTTGTCATGCTCCAGACATCTCTCCCAGTGAGGAAAATGCTATTAAGTCATTTTGGTGCTTCTGTAAACTCCCATTTTCTTGACCAATCCTCTTGTAGCTTGCCAGGCTGCTTCCCAGGTCCCAGTGCACTGGAGTTTTTGGCTAGGTGTACAAAATAAAGGTGGAGAAATGAGTGGCTAGATCACAAAAGCATATTCTTGTTGACTGGACGTTTTGTTTTGCAAGGCTGATGAGACAGCCTGAATCATACTGTTCCTCCCACACAGAAATCCTCTTCTGCTATAGTTACGCCTTGCATACCTAATAGCTTAGTAATTGGCATAAAGCAACTTCTCCACAAAGCTGGGGAAAACCCTATATCCCAAGTGGTAGAGAGTGTCCAAATGCCACCCTCTCCAGCTTTAGCCCCATACTGACACCTCGGACATTGACACCATGATAATCATTATGAGGAATGCTCGTGTAAAATGATGGGATGCAAAAAGTGCTATTACATCTCCCTTAGACAGCCAAGCATAACTGGAATGGCCTGTTAATGTTTTGGTTACTCTGCATGCTTTCACATGAACCTTTCTGGGAGAGTGGCAGCAGTGTAACAAAAGCAGAAGAGGTTGTGGCATCACTCAAATCCACCTGCTGCTTCTTACGGGCACGTGTGATCAGAGGGGCTGGAGATGGAACCATCACTATCTCCACTGTGGCTCATGCCTGAAGTTCACGTCTATCTCAACAGGTGAGTGAAGGCTTTCTGAAGCAGCCCAGGCACTGGCAGGCTCAGTGTCCTCATGCCCCTGCAGCAGCTCCAAGGCATACAAAGCAAGCATCATTTTGCTTACTGCCTGACAGAGCCTTCCTGGTGTCTATGTGCCACGGTTGCACATGAAATCCATCCAGCAGTCACCACTTTGGGCAAATGGATGGAAGGGAGAGGGACAGCTGGAGCAGAGGAGAAGTTGGTGGTATCTGATGGGTAGCTGGCCAGGAGTCACCAGACACTTATTTGGCGACTCATATGCATGTGTTGCAGTGTGCAGCAGAGGTTTGGTGTGCTGATCAGCAATGCAATATGGGATAAAGAAGAAAATTTTGTCAGCATATGGAAGAGATTCGGGCTGTGAAGGGGTGGGAAGAGCTGTCTCAAGATGGTCTTTTGTGTGCAAGCTACTGTGACAGGAACTGCCACTCTTTCTCTCTTATGTCTGGGAGTACAGGGGCTGAGAGTCCTACAGTTAAAGCTCATGAACCCATAAGCTTTAATAAGTCACTGAATTCAGTGCATTTTCATAGGGCAAGTCTAGCCCAGCAACTTCCAGTCTGGTTTAACTGTGTCCAGGACACTCCTGCAGAACAGGATGACTATTTCCAGTGGGTCCTTCAAGGCAGGTAAAGAAGTGAGGTTGGTGTGGCCATAGCCTCAGGTACCGACTGTGCTGGGGCTGCGTGGGGACTGGTGGGGACACTGGATACTTCTGTCAAGACTCTGAAAATCTGCTGTCCCTTGCTCCTAGCACCAGCTCTGCTCCACCATCACCACCCCAGCCCCCTCTCCCCAGGCTCTTGGCCCGTCTGGGCAGTTCTTGGCCATGTTGCCAGCCCGTTGTCCCTCCACAAGAGCACCTGCCCGGCACCCACCTCCCCCATGCCCACCACTCCCAGCAGCAGCTGCCAGCCAGTCTCACAAGTTCATTTTGGAGGGCTCTCTAATCCCCTCCACCCTGGCGCCCCTCGCTTACAGCACCACAGTCGGTTCCAGCTTCAGATAGCGGACTGGCTGCCAGGTGACCCTGTCTTAGTGTAAATATTTTGCTTTTGCTGAAAGGAAATGTGACACACATTTGGCGTGGAAGTTATCCAGAGGCTGCAACCTCAGGAGCCAAACCTCTGGGAAGCCCCCGCTGTGGTGGTCTCGAGGTACTGGCGCTGTCAAACACATTGGATTTACCCTCTCACCGTGCCCCACCAGGGTTCAAACCGATTTTCCTCACGGTGACAGAGCAAGTGCAGCTGGGGGTCAGTGCAGCTGGCAGGAGTGAGGTGCCCACACTCCCCAGGCACGGCACAGCATAGCTCACCTGCCCTGGCACACCTCACAGGCAGCCAAGTACTAGCACAAAAGCAGGTCATGGTGGAGAGCAACAAGCACAGGCATTTTCCAAAGTTTCATCCAGCTTAGGAGCAAACATTCCATCAGAAAAAAAAAAAAGAAAATAATCACACAGTGATTTAGATCTTAAAGTACGTGACTGTGTAAGCAGCCATGGGTAAGGTGGCTGTCCCCAGCCTTCTGCTAATGGGCCTGGCCTATTAAAACTGTAAACTAAAATACCAGTTTACAGCCTGAATGGATTTTAAAAGCTGGCCTCTAGCTGAGGGGTTTGCACTGCTGGTTTAAACCCAGCTGTCCTTCACCTAGCTGGAGGCACTGCCCTTCTAATCCCAATTGGAGTCCCTCACTTCTTGTGAAAATGACTTAGAGGTACCCTCAAGAGGATCAGAAGCAATGTCAACCCTTCTAGTCTGTCGGGGAATTTTCCCACTGGAAACTGGGGCAGTGTTCTTAGAGAAATTCCCTTTTGCAATTGTTTTTCCTCACTTCAACTCACATATTCATGCAGCTAGGATTGAAGTGGGTTTTCCATCCCACTTCATGTTCTCTCCATGGTCACATAAGTAGAACCACAGGGTACAACAGTGTGTGCCTCCAATATTCTTTCTCTTGGGCAGGGAAACGTCTGCTCTTAATAGATGGAACATGGGCTCATAGAGGTGGGCAGTAGGACATCTGAGTTGCTGGACCTCCCAGGACAGTTCTTCCACAGTCAAAACACAGGCCCATAGGGAGGAAGAGAGACTTCCTTCACAGTGCCAGAGTATGCCAGACATTTCATCCACTGTTTGTCCCTGGCCATCTTTCCAGGACAGTATTGCCCATGAACTGACATATGACAATGGAGCACTCTGTAGGAACTTTTGCCACATGGGTCATGTGCACTGGATTTCATCTGGATCTGAGAGTAACTGCTCATCATCCCGATTGTTGTAAATCATCTCCCAGCACTGCTAATTCTCTCAGGTACTGAGCACCTTTCTCCATACCTGAGTGATGTGTAACATCATCTTTAAAGGGGTACCTTTCCTTCACACCTCGCAGGAGTCAGTTCCAAAGGCTGAGGGATTGTGTTTGTTTTCCAGTCTCTTTACCAGTGCCCCCTTCCCTAGTTGGGGATTCCAGCTGCTTGGCCTCTTTCCCCTCTAATTCCAAACTACCAGCCCCATTACTGGCAGCATCAGAGCAGCCAGGTGATAATCTGCTCATCTGAACAACTGAAGTCCTTCTGCATATCTCACAGCTCACTCAGGGACAGAATATTGGGTGGTCACCTCTGGCTCTTCTTCCTGTTCTTGTGATGACTCTGGTTCATCATCATCCCTTGTAATCTGTATTGGAGCAACCGATACATCAGGGGTTGATTCTCTGCTTCAACTGCAGCACCTGCCAATGGGGTTTGACTGGCCACAGTGTTTGTCACAAGGGTTGGAATAGCTGCAGTGTCTGCTGGTTTTCTTTTGGGTTCAGAGACCTTTTCTTCCCCTTGAGGGCACTGAATAGTGCTGAAAAGAACTCGGTAGGCATGAGCCAGATCCCAGCATATAGCAGTGACCTGAGTCTCTCTGGAATTGCCAGGCTGACAACATACTTTTTCCAAATGTTTTACCAGTTTTATCAGGGTTCTGCAGT
>WUAM01000179.1:4480156-4497150 GCA_024336885.1 Actenoides hombroni | reverse complement strand
AAACAGATGGACCACCATTGTGAACACACACTGGTTAGCCAGTATAAAAAACATCTATGACAAAATTGTTTTAACACACTTTGGTCAGACTTGTCTTTATCTCAACTCTTCACGCTCCATGTTGTGTGTCAAAAAAGGACTACCATGGTTTAACCTCTGCTAGCAGCTAAACACCACACATCAGCTCACCCTCCACCTCCCCTTCACTCCTCCTGTGGGATGGGAAGAAATTAGGAGGAAGAAAAGGTAAGACTCTAGAAGTTGAGATAAGGAGAGCTTAATAAAATCACAGAGAGAAGAAAACCACAGTACTAATGATAGTACTACTGAAATGACAGACAAAGCAAGTGATAGGCTCTACCTGTGCCACTTTCCCTGCTCCAGCCATACTGAAGCACATTGAAAACAGACACTTGCAGCCCAGCCAGCCCTCCCCTTATATAGGGGCATAAATCCATATGGGATCAAATATCCCATTGGCTGGTTCAGTTGTTTATGGCCTCTCCCAGCTGCAGCCCCTCCCAACTGCTCGGGCCAGCAGCTGCTGGTGATAATTAACCTGAACGGAACCCAAGACAGTGACACTTGCAATCACCTGCCTCAGTCTGCCTGGCTGTAGCGTGTGCTTAAGAAGGAATAGTAGTATGATGCTTAAAGGCACATTATACAAAGTATCTAGCATTGTGTTTTACATCTGATAAATATTAATTAATTTTCAAAGTACAATTTCAAAGTACAATTTCAAAGTACAGAAGGTGCTGCTATCTCATGCATCGGCTGGAGAGAAATACATCTCCCAGATTTAACCATAATCTTGCTGAGTTACGCATTTGACTTGGCATGGCTGGTTACCCCGGAGTGGTGTCTGCTCGTCCGGCATTCCTCCCTGCCGTACCAAGGTGCTGACTTCCTGCAGCAGAGCTGAGCAGCCTACCCGGCGACTCAGAGAGCCAGATTATCCAGAATAGGCAAGCTGCACCAAGTCAAAGGTTTGTTTTTGGTAAGCATCCAGAAATTAAAGCACTAACTTGTTGAGGTTTTAGGCCATGCCCAGGCCCTGTCCTGATAAACTGCTGTGAGCTTAATTATCGACCTTTGTTTCTCCAGACAGTCAAATTTGTTATGGAGAAAATGCATGTGTGCTGGATTCACTTGTGAAAGGCTCGACAGTAGATAATTTAAAATCAAATTACAGTGACACAGTCTGCCATTAAATCAAAAAGAGAAGGTTCCCTTTCACAGGACAATGCTCCTCATGCCCTAAAATAAAAGCTGAACCAACTGCACAGTAATGCTCAGCCAGTCCACAAAACCGTAGGGAGGCACATTGACTTTTTAGGAAGATCCCCAGTGAATGTTAAACAAACCCTGACATTCCTAGTGCTGCTGCCCGGAATCAGTGCTTCGCTCCCCGCTACGTGGGGAGATGTTTAAACAGCTCTTGCGCAGCTGCTAACACCATCATTCTGAATCCTGCCTAGGAGACCTTAGAAATGAGTCACTGAGAGGGGAATTAACCCATTACTTAGAGCAGGCTGCCAGTGTGCTGAGCCGAAAAGCAGCAGAGAAGAAGGGCAATGAACTAAAAATGTACAGGTTTGGAAATTTTCATTGGATGAAGGTGTCTTTTTTTAGTACTAATGTCTGCAGCTGACTCGGAGAAAGGAGGAAAATCTCTGACGTGAGTTGTCACGTTGTGTCCATCCCAGGTCCTCACAATTCACAACCTTGCAGGCACTCAGAGCAGAGCGCTATTCCTTACCTTTTGGCCTTGTTCAAACTTGCATAACCACATTTTGCTAAGTGACACCACTCCTACATTTCCTGCAATCTATAGATTTATTTTTACTGTTAACCTCTCAAACTGCCGTAGCTATTTCTGATGTTGTGGTATTTCAGCTAGCGGGCCTGTGGGCTACTCGCTGTTTCTATTCAATATTCAGAGCTGAGCACTGAGCAGTGTGGCTGTGGAAAGCACGTCTGTGGAAAGTCACGGCGGGCCCACACCTTAGCATGGGTCAGGCTGCTCTTATATGTCTATATTTGCACCTACAACTGGAACTCATACTGAAGCTCTTGCTCCAGGACTCAAGTTGACCTCCTAACTCCGAAATCACCACCAGCAGCAGGTTGGCCACCACCAGGGCCCTGTGAGGCACTTTCCTGCTTGTCTGAATAACCTTGTGCAGGAGAGCTACAGAGAGACATTTCTAGCTGTGGCAGCTTTCGGGTGTCCTGTGCTACAGCAGTGCCCATGCTGAGTGCTGCTGTATCTCCTGAGAGCAGTCAGAGGAAAGCAGTCCTGGTGTCACAGGGCTGAGAAATGGTCAGTGCCAGGTCAGCAAGGTGCAAGTCTACTAACTACCTGAGAGGACGTTATAGAGAGGTGGGTGTTGGTCTCTTCTCACAAGTCATAACTGATAGGACAAGAGGAAATGGTATCAAGTTGTGCCAGGGAAAGCTTAGGTTGGACATGAGGAAAAGCTTCTATACCAAAAGGATTATCAAAGACTAGAACAGACTGCCCAGGGAAGTGGTTGAATTGCCATCCCTGGACGTATTTAAAAGCCATCTAGATACGGTGCTTAAGGATATGGTGTAGTAGTGGCACTGGTAGAGTTAGATAATGGTTGGACTTGATGATCTTAAAGGTCTTTTCCAACCATCGCGATTCTGTGAAGTCCATGAACTCACTTCTGCCACAGATACGAAATGCTGGGGAAGGGCGAAGGATCTTACAGCCACTACACACAGGCTCAGTTCCCTGCCTGGACAATGACAGACCTGTCTCCCATCACAGACTCTCTGTTTAACAACAGATTAACTGAATTCTTCTGAGCTTTCCTTGTGCTGAAAGGACATTGCCCAAAGCAGCTGAAAGGACAGCCCACTGTATCCAATACTAGCAGCTCTTTTTGATCTCCTTTCCCTTTGACATTGTCTGAGGTACCCACCCCCCTGCAGTGTAAATCCATTCCTTTTTAATGCAGTTGGTTTGGATTTGGGAGGAGGGTAAAGTGCTGGCCACCTAAAAGGCCAGCCACAAGAGTTACCATCTAAAAGACTAGCTGGTGGAGAGGTGATTTTAACTGAGAGAAAAAAAAAAAAGTGTTGAGAGCAGTTTGGTTGTTTTGGGGTGGTGGTAGTGGTGGTGGTGTTGGCACAAAGAGCTCTGGATTCAGTGGAAACAGCCAATTCAGCCAAGTACCAAAACTGGTGCCAGCTCTAGATAAACTTTGCTGTTCTTCTTGCAGTTTTCATCCCGACTTGTCCCAGTCAGCACCAGGAACTGCTTCCAGGTGCACCTCATAAATTAAAGAAGGACAGGAGAGACTTGTCATGTATTTCCTATGTGTTTGCTTTCAACAAGGACGTGTCTCACACCCAGAGTCCAACTCTGCTGTGCCAGTTCAAAAAGTCAGCTTGGTGTTACACTGAAATGAGAGCAGGGCAGCCATCAGCCTGAAAAGCAGGACAAATCATAGAATGGTTTGAGTTGGAAGGCACCTTAAAGATCATCTAGGTTTAACCCCCTGCAGAGCCCCATCCAGCCTGGTCTTGGATGCATTCAGTTATGGAGTATCCACAACTTTCCAGTCTATCAACAGCAGAGATGCTTCAAGATTGCATGCATTCTGAAACCCTCATTCTCTTTTGCAGAATAATAAGCAAATAGGCTTTAGCCCGTTGCCTGCAGGGAAATGGTTTTGTAATGGAAGGAGCACCCTGCACTAAATCAACAAACAAGAGAATGGCTGTGTTTGTTCTTCCCTGTGCTGGAGGTGAAGGTGCAACCAGGCTGGGGTTTCTTTCACATCCTCTCCACTTGACACAGAGCAAGGGACAGGCACAGACACAGGCAGAGCTGCACGTCTATCTACGTGGAAGGAGTATGTAACCAGAACAACACAAGCTTTGGTCTCTGCCTTTCCCCACACACATGCCCTGCCCTGCCCTGCTCTCCGTGTCATGTTGGTGGAGTGGGAGATGGGGAGCTCCTGGCACACCTGGCATTCTCCCCCCAGGCTGTATGTTCATGGATGCCTTAAGCCAGTCCTTGACATCAAAAGGATCTGCTTTGGTGTCTCACTGCCCCTGGCTACTTGCTTCCACCTCTCAGCTCTTGTGCAATCACACCGAAGTGCACCAGTGAACACAGCAGAACTACAAACAGCCAATGACTATGAAAGAGAAACTTTTTCTCAAAGCCATCTCTGTTCCCTGCTCCAGTTCACTCTGTCTTGCCCTGGGACTGATCCTCATGTGCTGCTTTTGGCAGTGAGGCTGGCTTATGAGGACAAGGTGTCCATGGCCCCCTGGCTTGGAGGGAGGGATGCCCCAGAGGTGGGGAGGAGGGGGCATCACTGCCTCCCTGGGTGGGTGGCAGAGGAGAAGAGCAGCTAGTGTGGCTGAATTAATCAACCAGAAGCAGTGATGCTGGTGGAGGTAGCTTACGTGCATTTATACACTCACAGAAATGCACGTTAATACAGCTTATTTCACATTGGGTGGGTATTTTTGCTTCCTGATTACAATACATAACAACCAGTGTAATTTGCTTCTATGCTACGTATGCTTTGTTGGCACATCCAAAGGAGTGTGCCCAGCACAGGCACAGACTCGGTGCTGATTTGGTAAAAGAGTTATCTAGCCAGACAGAGGGATTTCTTCCTCCCTTCAGCTGCATTCCAGAGACAGTCAATTATTTGGAAGTATTTTGTGTGCTTAGTCAGTGCACAGGGAGTATCTGCAAAGGCAAGGGCAGGAGTCAGCTGACATTTTAGTCCTGTCTTATACAGAAGTAATCTCCTTATCTATATATTCCCAGAATTTGAACCATTATGTCAAAACCAGGAGAATGAATACTTTGAGAATACACTACAGAGAGTAATTCCTCTCCTTGTCTAGGACATCCGATGCAGAGTTAAATGCCCATATGGGCTTATGTTTTTCATATATATTTCCTGTTGGCTCTCCTTGCTCCTAGGAGATAGAGAGAGAGGTATTTTTGTGAGCATCTGTGCGTCTGTGCATGTGTTAGGACAGGTACTCCTGTGCCTATACAAATACTTGTAGACACATGCAGATATTTATGTGCCCATACAGACCCACATTACTAGTCACGTTTACATCTGTCTATATACATGCCTATCCTGCCGTGCAATCAACATACACACAAATTTGCTGCAAGCAGCCAATTGTTATTTTCTTCTCTCCTGAATTGCCAAATGCTGGAAGCCGCAGGCTAGCTATTGTGGCTACCCCGATTCCCAGGTTTCTTTCTGCAGTTGGCGAGTAAGCGGCACTACAAGTTTCCTAACAACTGGGATGAAGTTTTGTATAAATCACCTTCTAGGCATTAGACGTTTCCCAGCAAAAGAGGGGGGCGGGTGTTTAGAAGAGGGAGGGTTGCTCTCTTTGATGTGGGGATTAGTTCACATGTCAGCGTTATCCCCTTTTTTTTAATATGCTGTGATTTATAGAAGGGCGGCTATGAGAGATAGCCAAGGGGACACCCACGTGGGACTCACTGACAGACACCACCTCCCAGAAGATACCTACAACTAAAGCAGCTGGCATCAACAGAAAGACTCCAATTGCAAAAAAAAAAGAAAGCATCGTAAAAAATCTGTTTTGCCTAACAAATGCTTTCTAAAAATTAGGATGTACTTTAATGCTATGGAGTAGGAACTGGTTTTCCCAGCAGCAGAGAGGGAGTCCTTTTGCACATCCATAATAAAGAAATTATAAACACTTTTCTCCCTTTAAAAATTGTTTGGTTTGTATTTTTCCCTTAGAGCAAGCATCACTGGTGAGAACGAGTGTGGCTCCAAAAATGATTATGCTCACTTGAAACATATTTAGCAACACGACTGCTCCATTCAAGAGTTTCTATACTCTCCTTCATGCATTTTTTATCAGTGCTTTAGAAAAATTTCACTTTTTGGTCAAAAGTTACATGGTTGTTCTGCAGTCCAATCTTATGTCTACTAGTGTTGGAGGACACTTTCCTGATGCTTTTCATGGGAACTGGATAAGGCTCTGACTTATTAGGCTGGAAGCCATATTCAGAGTAGCTTTGCTTAGCATATCTGAATTGTTTAGGCTTACTGCTTTGTGGAGTGGATGGCTGAGGGGCTAGCAAAGGAGACAGTGATGGATGCAGTCAGAATGAAGTAAGTGGCTTTTATTTAAAAATAGTCTGTATTTTTTCAAACTTCTATCTGTTTTGGCCCTTTTCAATTCCTAGTGCTCTTATTTGTCCAGTTCTCTTTGAATGAAACTTGGAGACATTCTAGTAAAGCAAACCTTTTTTTTTTTCTTCTTTTTTTTCTTTTTTTTTAAAATTAAAAATCCGAGTTCATTTTCTATCCAGATCAGCTCTTTGAGCTTATTTTCTTTGTGGCTGCACTGGTGTTGAAGGCAGAGGGGTCAACAAGACTATGCTGGTCCAGACTTCAGAATGAGCACTGTAAAACTCTGCCCTAAATAAGCAGTTTTATCCTGTTGTTACCACAGAGGTAACATAGGGTCTTCTGCGGGTGTTTCCCCTAACTCCTCTCCCATCCAGATACCCGAAGTCCCACATTCACCACTGATGCTGCTCTATGCATGGGTTCCTCCCAGCACATAAGAGACAGCTCAGTGACTGCCTGGGCACCTTACCTTGAGGGACAGACAAAAGCCAGGCCACTTCTTCACTGCTATGTTTCCAACGGCCTCCTGCAATTCCCCCGCTATTCTCTTAAGCATAAAGAGGTTATTGTGTCACCCCCCAGGAACCCATGACTGCCGCTGACAACTAAAGCGTGACGCACGACGGGACGCGCCCCACACAAGTAGGCTTTGTACCCTGGGCGGTACAGTAAAGTGGCCACGTTCAACTGTGGCCTCGCAGTGTGACTTCTCCCACCCCAGCCAGGGCTGCTCCATGTGCTCTGACCCAAATGCTAATCGACCTTCTTAAACCCACAGTGAAAGCACAGACAAAAGCTCCTCTGGCACCTCCCCAAGCCATGGGGCGCCCCGGCCTGAGGCTCCTCCGAAGCTGCATGGACTTGCTACTCCTCTTTTGTGCCGCTGTAAAGCGACTGCAAACACAATACTGCTCAGGAACATGCACAAAATGATGTGTTACGTGCACATGCACCCTCTCCCCCCAGACAGGGAGTAGGATAGTAATTCAGAGTGATGTTTCCTTTCACCTCAGCCTGATGCGGGGCTGGGGATTGTAAAGGGTGTGTGGAGAGAGAAGGGTGACTTGGTGAACTGGAAATGGTAACCCCTTCCACAGCCTGGGAAACACGCCACGGATGTTTCATGACAAGGAAGGGTATTTAAGAGACATGGCACATGCTGCGCTACTTACTCTGCTTCACAGATGGCCCACTGGGGCCAAAAATCAAAACCACTTTCTGCTTGTTTGTTCAAATTGTCAAAATATTTGACTGAATGAATGTCAAGCAGCATCTTGAAGACGCTACTTCATAGGAGGAGAGACAATTCAGTGATCACCAGACTCCTCTGTTCCACTGCACTTTCCAGAAATGGAAAATCCTCCTCGCTAGTCTCCTGGCCGTCACGTGGCAGGGTGGGCAATGCCAGCAGATCACAGGCACAGGCATCACGGACTTGCATTTTCTTCTACAAACATGTTGCCATTTGGGTGCTCAGACCTATCTCCATTCTCATCGGTAGTTTGAATTCTTCCTGAAGGGTTAAGTAAGTTTTTCTGTTAAATAAACAGGCAGCACTGGCTGATTAAACCCCAGTATTTATGCATGTACTTTGTTAATGCTTTTTAGTGACAAGTCACTCCTCTATTACTCTGGTATGCTCTCATCTGGGAGAAGCAGGATTTCTCAAGTCTCCTGTTTGGAGTGAGTTAGAAACATCCAATTTAATCAAAATATGTTAAATGCCCTATAGACTAAATAGTTTGACAGGCCACTTTTCAGCTGTTACATTTGAGTGTAGAGACTAGAACTCAGATTTTGTAATTCTGGAAGCTTACAATTAAGAATTAAACAATGTAATAAAATATAAAGCAACAATCAAACGGCCAGCCAGTCAACTAGAACAGGCTTACACATGAGAAAAGCAGAGAATTTGAAAAACACTGTCAATTTTATTTGGGTACTTACGTTGGTTTTTCAAAGTTATGTTGATGATGACGGAGGTTAAAACAGAACAATCTAAACAGACTGTAACTTAAAACTTTGCTATGGTCTTTTCACTTAAACACACAAAAATGCATGCATATAGGTTGGAGTTCAGAATCGGCCTGCCCACATCTCCCCCCAAAGATGAGAACCAAAACTGAAAACAAATGTTCAGTTTGATTATCCAACTGAGCAGCTCAAAGGTGCAACTGGCACGTTTTTCTGCACACCATGTGGAACCCAGACGAATACTGGGCCCTGACAGCCAGACACAATTCCCATGCTCTCCAAAGCTGAGCTCCAATTTCTGAATCACACACTGTCACATGCATGAAATCTTACGTGGAACCATCAGGTGGAGAATGAGAACTCTCTCTGCACTCCCTCACATTACAGCGATAGCAAGGGAATGACTGTCACTGTCTATGTATCAGAAACAGCTTTTGGACATTTCTGCTTTTCATCTGTATTTAATAAAAAAATAACTTCTAGTTGAGATTCTCCAAAAACATGTGTTTTCTCTGATGTCTCACAGGTAGGAGGGATGTGAAAGAAAGTATTTTGTCACTTTCACATGTTGTGTAATGTATGCAATACCTGCACTATCATCTAGAATTTGGTAACAGAAGGCTTTAGGGAAAGGACTGTATTTTCTTTTGGATTCCCTAGTAACAAACATACTGGCAACATCCAGTGAAAGTTAAATTTATACTGGATCGTAGCTTTGCACCCCGTATATAGGCTTTAAGAAGTGACTTCCACACCTTGCTGAAGCAATTAACCATTAGTATAGCTGTTGGGCCAGAGAAAGTGGGGCAACAGCAATATGCATTGGTTGGAAAGCAGCAGTTCTTTTTTTTTTTTTTTCTTTTTTCTTTTCAGGCAACCTTATTAGACATTCACCTGGCCCTACAGCTTGTAGTTACAGCTTAGGAGAGAGCACAAAGAGTCTGGAAATGCAGCAGCTAAACAGCCACCTTCTTAGCATCCTGCCCAGTACAAAGCTTCCCTGGCACCTGATTAGGAAAACACTGCAGGGGATTCACAGAAATGGGGCTGGGGTCAGGAGAAAGTGTTAAACCTTTGCATGTAACTTTTCATGTGACCAGGCTGACAGTCCAGTGACCATGGGGTCCACTGGCAGGCAGTGGATTTCGGAGACCTGGGAAATATTATATGGGATTGGGAGAGAATGCCAGCAATGCACAGAGGGCTCGGGTTGGGGGGGGGGGAGGGAGGATGAAAGGCAAATGCCACTCCACTGAATGAATTCAGAAATATGCATGCGATTTGTGAATGACTTCTCTCCTTTCGCTGAACCTGCACACGAGTTTCTACAGCCACCAGTGAAAGCTTGATGCTACTGTCCATGGCCGAGAAGATCCGTGATGACCCCCTCAGCTCTGCCAGCTCGCCCACCACCGCACAGACCACGCAGCCATTCCAGGTGAAAGATGCTACCAGCAGCAAGAAGAACACTGTTTCGGGCATGCCATACACAAAGCTCCTTGAGAAGGCACCAGCAAGCCTCCTAATGCAGCTGCCCTGAGGAGCAGCACGGGGTGCAGCTCTTCCGAACGCAGCAGCTCCCACTGGTGGTGGCAATGCTGTGGGGCCGTGGAGCACCCCCGGATGAGAGCAAGGGGGGAAAATTAAGGGTTGCTGATCCAGTAATCGGGACAGAGCAGCGCCAAAACAGCCTCCCAGCTGGAGGCCAGAGCTCAGGCGGTGCCACCTCTATCGTTACCATGGTGGCTGGGGTTCACCTGCTTGGTGGCTGGTGTTCACCTGCTTGGTGGCTGGTCTCCCGAGCTGGCTGCTGCACTCGGGCAGGGGGTGTGGGCACATGCTTCTAAAGCGCACGTAGGAAGAATAACTTGTGCCTCCCCACGGCGTGTAATCTTGGAAAGATGGGAGCAGGGCATTCACCATCTAGAAATGGTGTCCTTGCAGCTCCTCACTTGGCATGGCAGCACCATCTTTTATTACCCTTCGGGGCTATGGCTGCAAACAGAAAATGCTTTCATTTCACTTTGGCGGCGGCTCAGATTGTGTATGCTCTGGCTGCTTCCTTAATTACAGTGGTTGTTGACAACTCCTTCTGATAGAGACCCTCTCTTTGAGCAGTCCTTGCACTCCCCCACTTTTTTTTGCAGTCTGAACACATAACAAACTGGGACAACGTTCTGTAAAAATAAGCTCACTGTAATGCAGTGATTCCCGCACCACAGTTATGCTGTGTTCCTCTCTTCTGTCCTCTCAGTTTGTGCTGCTGCTGTTTATTTCCTCTTTCTGGCTATAAGACGTTTTATTTATTAGTGCTGGATTTCCTGTTGCCTGCAGCTGCCTGTACTTTACTCTTCTCAGCCCACTTTGCTGTTTGAGTCAGCCTGTAGGTTTGTTATCCCACTGGCTGAGATGCTCTCAGCAAGTTTCGTCGGTGGTTTTATTAAGCAACACTTGACAAAGAGGGGGTTTCGCATAGCAGCCTGGGCATACAAAAACCCCAAACAAACCAAAAGCTGAAATGGGGAGCCCTCACAGGCATAGGAGGGGTCTCCTTTTTATGACTTACTGATGCAGAGATTATGATTTCTCAGATGGCACAAACACCTCTTGTTTTGCTTGCACGCACTGCGCTACAGGGAGGAAGTCAGCTCTTCTGTACAGGGTACACACTGTACACGGTCTGCAGGTCCGACAGACGAGGGGTTAAAGGTTTGCAATTATTTCTATTTCAGACTGTGGGCCACATCGTGGTAGCAACGTCATGCGGACTTTCCACACGTGAGATCCATGAATGACTTCCCTGACCTTTTATGGACATTCAACATCCTTGTAGTAAACACAAAGATTGCTTATACGGAAAGTGAGATCATGAAGGGGAAAAAAAATGTTTTATTGCTTTGAACGTGATTTCTCTGCTGGAAGAAAGGAGGAGACATCGTGTCTTAACACTCAGCACTCCGTGTATTACCAGCAAGGCAAGTTTACACTGGGGAGAAGTGCTTCATCTAATTCTCTGATGTCCGATACTGATTTGGTACTATTTCAAGCTGCAGAGAATAAGGTTGAAGCAGCATCTAATGGCAATATTCTCTTTTATGTTTTACATCTGAGGGGTTGCGCTAATTTTATCATCTTTTCTTTCTGCTTGGTGGGGATTTTGGGCCTGAAAACTGAGTAATGGGAGTTAAGGGTGAAGTGAACCCCAAGGCACGGAGGCAGCTGTAGCGTATTTTACTGCGATGCAGCCATAGCCCTGTCAGGATGTGATCATTTCAGCTGCTGTTCACGGTGGGCAGTTGTTGGCACAGAAGCCCTGCAGGTGCAGCACCATTAGACACTTTTTCCTTTGTGTCAGATGTTCGAGAGCTGCCCAGGAACATTAAATAGGGAACAGTCTTCTGACATCTTCCAGGTAAGATGGAAATGGGAGATCCTGAGCATTTGAATTATGAAAGATCCCAGTGTGTTACCTGCAAGCCAGTGTTTTAACCCCAGCATCCTGGCCAAATTCCAGCTCTGCTAATTACATCCTGCCTATGTGAAAATTCCCTTGCGTTTGTACACCGCTTTCTTCCCTGCTTGTTTTCAGCAGCTGTGTGGAGTTGCCAGGCGCGGCAAAGCGCTTGCCATGTTCCACCTCAGGCCTGGCTGCCTTTCAGCAGGGAATGAAATGAGCACTGTGCACAGCATTTGCAGTGAGCCTGGATCCTCTGCAGGGAACGGTGCTACAGAAGAAGAAGTACCCAAGGACCAGCACTGGGGCTTTGTCATAGAAGGTAACAGCATGAAGAGGCCAAAGGCACCAGTGCCAGGGTACACTGCAGGGTCACAGGAGAGACAGGAGGAGGTGATCTGGTTTTTCTCCCAGCATCTCTCACCTACAAGGGCTGGAATAGCTGGTACACACTGATCTGATTTTGGGGGCTGACTGACTTCAGGTTTGTTTGCACAGCGGGAGAAGGTTTCAGTCCTGCTAATACCAGCCACTGTCAATACATTTCCAGCTTTTGCACATCTGGATATAGATGGGTGTGGACAAGGGAAGCTAAGGGAAAAGAAATAATTCAAACCCTTTAAATCCATATATTTGTTTCATTCTCTTCCACTTTGTGACTCATGTCCACATTGCTTTTTGCTCAGCCCTGCTGGGAACAGCTCTCTTCAACTGACTGTTAATCCCCCTGATAAAAACCTGACTCATACCACTGGAGAGGAACTGGCTGATGGATTATCTCTCTTCTGAACAGGTGAAAGAGGTGGCTGCAGCAGGAGTTACAGGATTCTGATAACATGAAGCAGTAAGAAATGCAGGTCACATACAGAAGGATAATGAAATCACATATATTCAATACAGGAGTGACTTATTGGCTCATCTGTCCAATTTTCTTGACAGCCAGGTTCTCTCTTGGATTATGGCAGTTTTACCACAGCCCTGTCTGAATGTTATACATTGTACGGAAGCACATACAAAAATGTGTGAGGTTGCTCCATTGGCCGGAGTGGAGCAGAACATGCCCAAGGCAGACAAAGCAGTGACGTTCCTCACTGATTTCTTTCAACATCTTCATCCCAAAGGAGAGGAGCTGTGAGTAGTCTCTCTGTTCCAAGGGGGAAAAACCAAGGTTATCTCAAGGTGTGATACCAGCGTGTTTTCACTGTATCCCAGAAGGGGAAGTACAGCAAGCCTTGAAAAGGGAGGGAATGTGTTGTCTGTGGTGTAAGGTAGAAAGCTGATATTCAAAGACCCAAGTCCTCTTGCCTCGCTGCGCATGTGACTTCAGGCAAGGCACAGCTTTTAAAAGTCTCATTAGCCTGTCTTTAAACTGCATTTAGTACTTGCTTCATGGGGTTGAGAAGAAGGGGATTAGGCTTTAATTCATTAATGTTTGTAAAACATTTTAGAACTTGGATGGAAATTTCCCAGTCAGTGCAGAGAGCATTAAAAAGCTTATTTCCCTCTCCAACTGCAAATGGTCCTGCAATATGAGACACTTGAGTGAAGCAATGCTTGCATTTCAGTGTTTATAAAAACAAAAAAACTATCCTCCAGTTTTCCCTCTCTATGCTTCCATGTTCTTTATAAAACGGAGAGGTAGCAATGAGAAATTTTAGTCTAAACAGAGTGCAGTTGCTCCCTGGAGACTCAAATGCATCTCAGTGGAATTTTCCTTGCCTTCAGTCTTTTCTGCTTCTGAAAAGTCCTGGAACCAGGCATGTGACTGTAAGAGCAAAAACCACTTCTGTGTCTGAGTGCTCTACCAAATATTTACAAGATAGCCAGATAAAATGGCTACAAGCAAGTTCAGCAGGGTTTGACTGAACAGCCAGTAGTGCAGCACTGTAAAGAAGAAAATCTAAACTTCCGTTAAAGCAAAACTCAAATGAAATTTTACAAAGGTCTCTTCAAAGCACAAAACTGGTAACACTGAAGCTGGAGAACTGCTCTTCCCAAGGTGAAACATATTAGCTTATAAAAGTAGCTTTATGAAATGGAGTAGTTTCCTTCTTAAAGGAGAGCCCAAAGCTGTGTGAGTGGGCATGTAAGCAGCTGCAGAGTAGCCTTCTCCATGCCATCCTGGTTGGTGGCTGGAACATCAGCTTCCGCATCTCACCAGCTTCTCAGTCTCTTGCACTGCCACAGTAAGGGTGTGCAGTACTTTTTAACAGGGGCCATGTGCTCCCTGGGAACTTTCTCATCACTCAAAGGCTTCCTAGCAAACAACAGACAGCAACCTGCTCGCTTCACTACCACATGGGCCCCACTGCAGCCGATTTACTTGCTGGGTTACCTACAGCCTCTTTGGCAGTACTCCAGACCTCCCCTGTTTCTGTACAAGTTACTCTGCTTTTCAAGAGGTTGCTGAGGGAGGCTTTCCCTGTGACTGCCGAGGACAGAACCAGCTTCTCAGGCCAGTGGTGCCTGTGTATCGGCAGTCGGCGCTAACTGAACCCGTGGCCTTCCCTTAGGGATGTGAGGCTTGAGAGCCAGGAACAACCTGATCCTGATCACAGTGCAGCCAGTGATGCCTTCAGCAGCCTTGAGCAAGTCATATATTCCCTAGGTCCGTAAGGTGAGTAAATAGTTCTGCGATTTGCAGTCACGTTGGGAACGCTTTGGAAGCGCTTTGAAGACAGAGGAAGCGAAGCAGCTGTAACACACAGCGATCTTCTCACCTTTTGGATTGCTACCTGTTCTCCTTCCATTCTGAACTGCCAGAGCTTGGCTACTAGTAATGCTGTTACATCATGTCTGATGATTTTTGAGTGAGTTACAGGAATAAGAGCTCACTGAACTATTGCTTCTTAATCAAGCCATTAAGTGGGTTTACAATTTCTTGCAAAAAACAGAAGCAAAAATTTCACTATGTTGTGGGCTGTGGACACCAAGCACTCTTGTGTGTTTGCCTGTTGGTTCCTCCATATTAGTGAGGCAACAGGGTGAATTAGGAAGGCACATGTGGCCTATTCTTCTTCAGTAGCATTTATGTTGTTCAGAGGCTTTTACTACTATGTCACTTAAATTAACCTGAACAAAATACAAGATTTACATAAGTTCAGAGTGAAGTACAGCCCCATACATATAAAGAACAGCACTTGGTTTTAAAGTTAGCCTTTAAAGAGACAAAAGAAGAATGCTCACTATCTGCTGCATCGGGTTTTTGAAAATCAATGTCATTCATTCGTTTCTTAGTGGAGGTTTCATTTGTCCTTTCTATAGATTGGATGTATTACTTGGAGTTTTGCTAATAGTGCTGGGTAAAGCTGTATCAAGTAAAGTATCTTTCAAGGCAGTGCTCCTCACTCGTATGGGCTGCAGGGCAGGATTGGTTCCTTCCCAGGTTAGATTTGTTTGATCCTTTCCATCTGAAACACACAATAAAGACAGACATCTCAATGACAATGTGTCAGAATGAGATCACCAAGTTACCATTTCCTCCAGTGAGCAACCACTTGGAAACCTATTTAATCCACAAAACAAACTAATTCACTCAGTATGAACTAATTTCACAAACATGCTGGAAATGGATTGACTTATATGCAACAATCATCTTTTTGCTGCTTGCCTGGCTGTCCTTCTAGTTATCAGTGTCCACGCTCTTCTCATTCTGTCTGGCAAAGCTCCTGATGCCACTCTCATGCTCTGGAGCCAAACCTTAGACTAGTCCAATCATCCTTGGGCAGAGCAATTCAAAGGCCAGCATATATTTGCTGAGGACCTTTGCATCATGCTAATTTTCCACTAGAACTGCTTTTTTGGTAGCTAATGCCTATGAACAGAGAATGGGATGTGCAAGAGGAATGACATGCTCTACCACTGCTTATTTTCTAAGGTTCAAAAACATTTCCTAGAGTTAAACAGAGCACAGCTTAAACCCATATATTTCCAACGATTAGCAAATTGCCTTGGATTCAGAGAAAATATTATGGCTCCACTCTGTATTCTTTACTAATACCTAGGCTGAAAGCAGAACCTGCTTCCTAACCAGTATGAGCTGCTTCTCTTGTAATCTTAGTCCTATGTCAGTGCCAGGCTGTAAAGTGCTTTGGGATTAAGTTTTCTATGTAAATACAGGTTATTATATTACCGTGATTAGACACCTTATGTAGAAAATAGACCATTGTTTGTGAGAGGAGATATTAAAAAAAACTAAATGAAATCCTTCCTGGTCAAGCTGCATGCTGATGAAAAGAATACAAACTGAAGAAACACATATAGTCATCAGGACCAAAATACCCAAGGTACTAATGAATCATTGGTCAGATCATGCCATGTCCTCATGCTTGCTGCTATTAACTGCTTTGAAAGGTGTCCCAGGCCTATTCAAATATGTAATTCTCCTCTTCTGATCTCTACAGCTGACTCATTGAGACAAGCTCCATGGTAGGACAGGGAGGCCTCAGCTGCTTGAAGGATTCTGCAGAACAACCAGTTCATACCTGGGCTGATTTCTATTGTTCTGTAACAAAGCTTTGAAGAAAGTCAATAACGTTGAAAGGAAGAGGGTGAAAGGCAAGGTATTCCACTGCAACAGGCCATGGCATTATGAATATTAACAGAGGTGATATTGTAGAAGAAACACAAGGCTTACACAGGTTGTCAAGGGAAGCTGTGTCTCAGTTTTCCTCCTCTTCTCTATCCCTGTTTCTTAACTATATGAAAAGCAACGACACTAGAAAAGAGTTGATCATATAGTTGTCCTGGTATAACTGTACTGACAGTGATGGTAACTCTAATGCAGGTAGAACAAACACCACTTGTGCCAGTACATCCTTGATGAATTCCTGAAGGGAAATACGCTATACTGGCAAAAACACCTCTAAGACTGTTTAAAACAGCTTTGGTATTTACTGCAAGGCATCTACAGCAATGTTTAAATTTATATCCCTACCTAACTACATTTAATTTTAATGCAGAGCTGGCTTGACAGCCCAGAAAATGTACAGAAAATCCTTCTGTCAGTTTACTGGGAGAACCTAAAGAATCAGTGCAGTTTGTCTACACTCTGCTTTTGGAAGAGACCTGGCAGCAAATGTATCTAAGAATGTCTATTTCAGGTCTGGGCTCCCCAGTTCAAGAGATACGGGGAACTATGGAGAAGAGTCCAATGGATGGCTATAACGATGATGAGAGGACTGGAACATCTCTCTTATGAGGAAAGGCTGAGAGACCTGGGGCTGTTTAACTTGTAGAACAGAAGACTGAGAGGGGATGTGATCAATCCTTCATAGAATCATAGAATCATAGAATCATAGAATCATAGAATCATAGAGTATTAGGGGTTGGAAGGGACCTAGAAAGATCATCTAGTCCAACCCCCCTGC
>WUAM01000179.1:4443958-4463189 GCA_024336885.1 Actenoides hombroni | reverse complement strand
TGGAACAGGCTGCCCAGAGAGGCTGTGGAGTCTCCTTCTCTAGAGACTTTCAAAACCCACCTGGATCTGTTCCTGTGGGGTCTGCCCTGGGTGATCCTGCTTTCAATATCTTCATCAATGACCTGGATGAGGGGATAGAGTGCACCCTCAGCAAGTTTGCTGATAATAAGAAACTGGAAGGAGTGGCTGACAGACCAGAAGGCTGTACTGCCATCCAGTGAGACCTAGACAGGCTGGAGAGCTGGGCAAAGGTGAACTTCATGAAGTTCAATAAGGACAAGCATAGAGCCGTGCACCCGGTGAGGAATAACAACAGGCACCAGTACAGATTAGGGGTCATCCTGCTGGAAAGCAGCCCCATGGAGAAAGACCTTGGAGTCCTGGTGGACCATAAGTTATCAATGGGACAGTAATGTGCCCTTGTGGCCAAGAGGGCCAATGGTATCCTGGGGTGCATTAAGAAAACTGTGTTCAGCAGATCTAGGGAGGTCCTCCTCCCTCTCTACTCTGCCCCGCTGAGACCACACCTGGAATCCTGTATCCAGTTTTGGGCTTCCCGATTCAAGACAGACAGGTACCTACTGGAAAGAGTCCAATGGAGAGCTATGACAATTAAGGGACTTGAACATCTCTCCTATGAAGAAAGGCTGAGAGAACTGGGGCTGTTTAGCCTGGAGAAGGCTGAGAGGGCATCTTATTAATGTCTATAATTATCTGAGGGGTGGGTGTCAAGCAGAAGGGGCCAGTCTCTTTTCCATGGTGCCCAGTAATAGGACAAGGAATAACAGGTATAAGCTAGAACATAGAAAGTTCCACCTCAACGTGAGAAGAAACTTCTTTACTGTGAGGGTGGAGCACTGGAACAGGCTGCCCAGGCAGGTTGTGGAGTCTCCTTCTCTAGAGACTTTCAAAACCCACCTGGACGTGTTCCTGTGGGGTCTGCCCTGGGTGATCCTGCTCTGGCAAGGGGTTGGACTAGATGATGTCCAGAGGTCCCTTCCAACCCCTAACACTCTATGATTCTACGATTCTCCTGTGGTACTTATAAAAAGAAACACACAAAGTTTATGTTGCTCTTGTAAACAAATAATTTCCATTAGTTCACACATATCAGTATATGATTTCAAAAACTGTGTAGATATCAATAATAATTGGAAATGGTCTTTATAAGCCCACATCTCAGCATAGCTAGTTTTAGGGACATAAAACTATTGCTGTTGCATAGAATGTCATATGATGTGGGGATCCAGTAGGCTGGGACATGTAGCAGTGAAAGTCATCTGGTGTGAGAGCAGCAGACAGCCCCTATGACCTAGTGCTAGCTCTGACCACAAACCAGTTGTGTGCCTGTTGGGGAGCACAGCTTCCCTCGTCTGTCATTTGGAAAGACAAAGGATGAAGATAATTTATAAAGAGCAGAAATTTTCATATTTCTGTCATGACTCACAAGATTCTTACTTTTCCATTCAGTGTAAATATGCATAAACAATCATTCTGAATTGCTCTTACAATATATATGTAAACAGCTTTTCAAAATCTCTCTTAAACCAAACTGGGGTAAATCTCACATTTGTTTGAGTTCACACCCTTTAACTAGCTTTAGGAAGCTGGGAGTTACATTGCCGTGTAAATAACATCTGCCCATAAACTGTGGTTTGAAAACACTGCACATCTGTGGTATCAAATGTATGTAAATTACAGAATTATATGACATTACCAGTCACTTACATGTAAATGTAAGCTCCATTTTTGTGCAGTATTTGAACTTATGTTATTATGTAGCATAAACTACAGCCATCTACTCTCTACTTAGATGGCAATCCAAACAGGGATTTGCAATCCCTTTGCAATCATTTTCACACAGCCATATAGTAAAGTACCCAAGTTAGGAACGTAAGTTACAAACTGTTATGCACCCTGAAGCACACTTATGGCCTTTCTTTATAGGTGGCCTGGTCACCATACTCATTACTTTTGAGCAAATAAAAGGTGGGGTTTTGTATTTTGGAGTTCTGTTTGTTGATAAAAGAGGTATTTTCTTTGCAGCAATCTGGAAAAGCAGAGCTTTTTCAGCTTTACTTTTGTCATGTTTCTGTGGTTTCTTTTTCAAGTTGGTACCAGATCAACCAGAGCCAGCATCTCATAATCCAAGATCTAGAAACGAGGAGGTGGTATAGTCCATCAGTCACAAGGTCTTTTCCGATATTACGAAGGGTGTTGTTCCCTGTGACAGGTTTGCTGTGTTTTAATTCCTCTGAGTGTCTCAAGAGAGAGCGCCAGCAAGATTTTCATTCTTCTACTTCATAGTCTTGCTCCCATTTTCACCTCTTTATATATAAGTTCTTTTAAAATCCATTCATAAGAATGTTCTGCTTTAAATTACAAGGTTCTTTCTTTCCAGCTTTGACTGTATTTTCCTTTAGACAAATACCTCTACAAACCTTTCATCAGAAGACCCAACATTACTTATAAGCACCATTTATGAAGCCTGACAAAACAATTATGGAGAAGCTATTATCATCTTACCCTTCATAATAAATTACAGATAAATTAATTCATGACTTGATCAAGGCTGTACAGTGAATTAATGGTAGCAGCTGGAAGTGTAGCCTAGGAACTTTGACACCCACACTCCTGCTGAAATTATATACCCTGAAAACACCAGGGCTGTCTCAGACCCACTCTGCACTACCAGCATTCCTCTCATATGACTGAAGTGCTTTTAGGCTATGAAAATTAAAGAAAAGGAAAAAAAAAAAGTAACTCAATGTCTGCTTCTACATTGTTCTCCCCTCTGAGGCTAAAAGACTTTTTCTTTTTCTTGTTTTAATTTTCTCTTACAGTAGATATTGGCAGGCTGAAAGTTGAAATAAAATAGGAAAAAATAACAAGCATAGTTTGAGTGATTACTCAACTGGGGTCCTTTGTGACAGGAAATGCAGCTGCGTGACTAATGGACCTGACTTTCTCTTGGCTTCCTTCCCCCTTCAAAGATCTTGTTTACTGCTCCAGCCAAATTTTTTTTTTAAATTGCTAGAAGCTAGCAATTTTCCAGGAAAAAAAAAAAAAAATCTTTGCAAGAGGCAAAGGCAGTAAATCTTACAAAGATCAAGGGCTGCAAAGCTCTCCCCCATCTACTCCTTTTAGCCTTCCAGGCTCTTGAGTCACGTCATATCTTCCCCCGCTCTGTTCCGAACATGTGTCCAGCAGATCTTTCTGCTTTGGTAAGGGGAGGGAGCATGCGAATCACATTTACAGCATCTAACCCTGGAATTCATAAAGGAAGGACTAATTCCATTAAGGAAACCAGGGGCCTCCTAAGCCTCTTGTATTTTGTCTTTTTTTTAAATTATTTTTGCGCTCGCTCTCTGTTTTTAACAGCAGTTGTGTGCCCTGACTCCATAATGACATGGCTGTTAAGTGTGAGCTACTGAGATTTGACACAACATAGTCCCATTAGTAAGGGGCTATGGAGCTTTAAGTGTTTGCATTTGGCTTGCTTTGTCAGTCTTCTTTGTTGAGCTTCCTAGGTAATGGCAAGACAGACCAGTACCTGAATCTCCCCTGAACTGGAAGGGAAGAGGAACCATCCATCCCAGCATCATGCCAGGCCCTCATCCCTATAATTCAACGGAATGAAACCCTGAGTTCTCTTTCAGTAACAGGGGGTGTTGGGCTTATGGTTGGATAGAGTATCTAAACAAGCAGGGTCTTGCCAGCCTTTGGGGGGTGTCAACAGGAGATGCATACCCTGAAGGACAGTGGTCCTGAGCCCCAGGGAAGGGCACAGTGGGTTAATGGAGGTGTCTGAATTGTGAAGGGCTCCCAAGACTACGTGCTCAAAAAAGCAAACATGACATTTAGTGGTCTGAAGGTGGGCACTGGCACAGGAACCTCTTGGCCGCCAGCAGCAGTGCCAGCACCAGCCATGCCACAGAGGAAACAGGTAAAACTGCGGACTAATAGTGGAGGGTTTATTCCTGCAAGGGGGTTAGAAACTCAGCCAGACAGGTAAACAATAGCCTCAAAAATCATAAGCTAAGAGAAGTGGGAGTCATTCTTCAGCCTTCTCAAGAGGCCCTTCTCTTTGGAAAGCTGGGGGATCAAGTAATTGAAAAATAGTTTGAGGGCTGCTCCACAATCTACAACACTGGCATGGTTCCCTGTGCCCTGTAGCAGAGGCTAAAAAAGGAGGTGAACATATTCATTACCATAAACTGCACAGAGGAACCATCAGAATGGATATGCTAAAAAAAGAGATGAAACCTTTGCTTATGAATAGACCTAAAAGAATTGAATACATGTGTACAGAGGGATCATTTTCCACTACCTACCAGAGGAAAAATCTCTGGGGAAGTGGCTGATGCCAAATATTTTCTTATGCTTCATGTGTCAGCAGGGTCTGGCAGAAGCCCTTAAAAAACAGAGCACGCATTTTGTGCAAATTGAGAATCACAGTTTCTGGCGATTTGGATTGCTTCACCAAACTTGAGACGTTTCTCCAAAAATACAGCAGATGTTTGATGATGTACCAAGTTTTCAGCATTTACACAGATCAGATGATGTTAAGATCAGCAGAAAAAAAATAACACAATAACACAGTCAAAGGCTTCAGAGCTGTCCTGAAATAAAAACTAAGCTAGGCTAGACAGACAAAAATGCTAATTTCTCACAACAGCTACAAAATGCTGGGGAGAGACATTATCATAGCAAGCCATAAGGCAAGGCTATGCAGACGTGGTGGGCACAAGGACTCACTGGAATGGGAGCTCTGTGTGTGTGTAACCTGATTGCATGACCCGCCAAGCCCAGCTATAAAAAGATAGCAGTAGACTTTGACTGCAACGCTTAACAATTTCAGAGACTAAAGGAGGTCGTTAAAGAGGATGTAGCCCCGAGGTATCTTAACACCACAGATGAGACAGAGCTGTGCCCAGAAGAGAACTCACCTAATCTGCTTGGAGATAGATGGTCAAAACTGGAGGTCAGTAAGTTTCTGTGCAATGACTGCTAAGAAAGCTGAGTGTCAATGCATTCAGACAGAGAGGAAGGATTTGGCATTTGTCCATGAATGTAAAAAGTTTCCTGTGGTGGGTTTTTTGGTTGTTTGGTTGTTTGGTTGGGGTTTTTTTTTTTGGTTGGTTATTTTTTTGGTCTGTTTTTTTTTTTTTTAATGAGAAGCCTCTGTTAGAAAACTGACCATAACCCACTTACTGCGGTTGCCAAAACGGCCTGGCAAATCCCACTCGCCTCATGAACACAAGGATTCCTTTTTTTTTTTTAAAAGTCATGAATTCTTGATTTGCAGATTGGGAGGGATTTGGCAGCTTCGAACTTAATCCCTAGAGCATTTGATAAAAAAGCAATGATGCAAAGTCCAGAGCTAGATTTTGTACGTGATGACTTGCTTAAGAATTTTGCTTATGATGGGGATAAGACCCAGTAGAAAGTGTATGAGCCTATCACTGAGAGTACCCTCAGCAGCACTGCTGACTTCAGGTGAACACTCTGAATAGCGTATCCTGGCTAGGAAAAATGATATAACCTCTCTTGACTGTTATTTCTACTTCCCTGAGGTAAGCCTACTACAATGCAGTGCAACTAAACAGGTGGCAGGGTATATGAATCTCACCATTTCTACACATCCTGTACCTGCGACGGTAAACAAGGGCTGACAATGTAGCAGGAAGAAGTATAAGATGTCTTCAGTGAAATACAGATTTATCTCTACCGCTCTAGTTCTATTATTTCTAATCAACAAGTTGGCAGGAAATAGTGACAAAACAAATTGGTTACTACTCAGAAAAAGCATGGAATTAGGCTGTGATCTATTTTTAGGTCTGTTATATTAAGGTGGGACCCATGAAGCAAGTAAGTCAACTACTG
This sequence comes from Actenoides hombroni, assembly GCA_024336885.1. NCBI lineage: Eukaryota > Metazoa > Chordata > Aves > Coraciiformes > Alcedinidae > Actenoides > Actenoides hombroni. The sequence continues at coordinate 4,457,303 of WUAM01000179.1, read as the reverse complement.
ACATTGTGTTTGGCAAAAAACCAAAATTAATTTATTTTCATTCTTGCAGTCTTTCGACTCCCTGCAGTCTTCAAGGGTGTCATCAGAGAGAGTCAAGATAAAAAAAAATCAGGATAACATGACCTGCCACCCCAACAGCCGTAGCCGTGATGTTCCAGAGATGTAAGCAGCACTGCCCAGTCCTCGCGATTCATTGAGCACAGTTTATGGGATGTCCATTGTAACTATCTGCAATTGCAGATTAGCACAACTTCGCTGGATTTTGTCTCGAAAACTTAGCAACTTTAGGACCTCTGGCATTATCAACTGCCCTTTCCAGTCTGAGATTCTGAAGAAGGTGCTGCAGAGTCCTCTATTCTATTATGAACAATGAGATGAAACCAGATGCATAACAAAGCAATTCTTTCACCAGCAGCCTAAGCAGTGGATGCACAATGAAGACAACTGCATCTCAGACCAGAGGTGGCTGCATTTGAGCTATGGGGAAGTAATCAGTTTATAAACAAACTTCTCAAGCACTCTGGGATGAAAACACTATACAGAATCAGTTTAACTCAGTTTACTTATGTAACAAACTCATTTCATGTTATTACTGTTCTCCTGGCTTTGCTACACCACTCACACTGCAATTCCAAATGGCTTTACTCTGTGCTGGAAGAGCAGTCCACTACCTTCAAAAAAGCCAGTATACCAAAAAAAAACCGGTGATGGAAATTGTTCCTGTGCGTACAGACTGTTCATGTTCCATTTCTCTATGTCTGGTTAACAAGTGACTACCAGTAATTTGATGGCATTAATATGATTTTGGATTCTGGGTGTACTTCACATTACTAGCAAGTCCCAGGCACCACGTTCTATTGCATTATGGTCACCTTGCATCTGGGCTCCTGGCTGCCTTCACTTTCTACTCTGATGCTTTCCTGACTCTGGAACATCTTACCTCAGCAGCAGAAACAATCAAACTATATATCAACAGCTCGAATTTCTGGGACACTTTGGTGATTTGCTCTCCCCTTTTGTTGAACCCTGTAAAAAGGACTAAAAGGAGTGTGTTACCTAGTAGTTAAATAATGAGATTGGAAGCCTTAGACCACCTGGGCAATATTACTGAAAATAGATGTCAGATGAGGTCTAAATTAGGCATCTGCTTGACTGCATGAAGTAGCTTCACCCAAAATCTAATGCCACTGTGTTATACAACGGCTGCATGGCCTCCAGTGCCTTCGTTTCTTTATTTGAAACATGCAGAGAGAAGCACTCAGCCATCCAACCAGGTGTACTGAGCATTCATTGTCATTTCTGAAGACTTTGAAGATTCTTGAATGAAAGGTGTTGTATTAACAGAAACTAGTTAATATTGTCTCTTCCTTTTTTAGTGACAACTCTTTGCTGTTTTTATTGTCCTCTCACATTCCTGAGTTAAGTTTGCTGGAAGGATTTGATTGCACTTGGGCTTAAAATCTGGTTCCTTCCTCAGAGTGGATGCTGGAACACATCTTTAAGAACAGCTTATCTCACATGTCCAGAAACTTTGCACTCAAGACCCCTGTGAAGTGCTTCCATCTGACCTTCCTCACCTTTCTTAACATACTCAAACAAGGAAGGTGAGAACAGCTTAATACGTGCATGTTTTGCACACCCTGCAGCTGCGTGCATTTTGAAGGCCAGACAACATTCTCTGCCACTGCAAATGATTTTGAGTAGATGAGAAGCTGCAAGTAGATGATCATGTGAATGTAATTTTAAAAGAAAAAGCAGAACTTCTGAGCTCTTGATAGTGAGGTACAGTCCTCAAGCCTGGATACAGTTTTACACTCCAGGAACTGAGCTCTATGTCTATGTGCTTTCTAGAGGCCTTGTGAATACAACAACATCTTTGTTTCCCCATCTGTAACACTGGAATTATAATACTCTCCTATAATAGAGAGGTATAGAAAAGTTCATCTCTGTAAGTTTTTACAAATGTTGTATATTGTTTTTTTAATCAGGTTCCATTACAAAGACGCCCTGCAATTCTTCCATCCTCTGCTGTTAAAAAAGAGTTCTTCTCTTGCAGTCTTTATAGGACTTAATATAAAGTCATACAAATTACTTTATATGACTTAATTAAACTGTACAAGGTAGTTTCATGAGCTAACCTCCTTCATGGCTTTCTGCAGTTGCAGAACGAAGGAAGGTGAGCGTTTAGACAGCAATTAACAACACTGCGAGTAAAAGCGAGGGAATTGCTGACAAAAGGTTTCCATATATCTCTCTCCCTGTCTGTGATCTCGGAGCAGCTCTGTCTGTGATAGCTCCTCTTTCACGTTGTGTCTAGGACACAACATCTCATATTCAAAAACTAACAGCAGGTGTGAAAAGCACACCCACAGGAGTGTTAGGTCCCTATAGCTCTTGAATGTTCCCCACTGCAGCAACGATTCAACTTGGTGACGGCACGTGAATGGATCAGGGATAGAAAGACAATAATATCAACAGCAATATCAAGAACAGCAGGTAATGCAAATGATGACATTAATGAGCATTTGCATTAAAAATGGCATGGGTCAGGTGGTTTTCCATAAGGATCTCTGTGCGAGAGCATCCCCTGTGCGGGGCAGAGACCTTGAGGTGGAAGGATGGGGATATTCCTTGGGGAGCGGGGACTCACAACGAGGGCAACATACATCAGACAGTGCTTTGTATCCCAGAGGGCTGTGAGCAGCTGGGGACCCCCATTGGCTGCTGTAGTCAGGACTGGGGTTTGAGCTTGGCTGCAGGCAAGGACTCGTCACACCAGCTCTGTCTTTCATCTGTCACCTTGAAAATCATGCTTGGCCTACACATTATAGCTGCCCAGAGAGACAGCAGTTCCCTTCAACACACATGCTCACACGTAGCTAATGGAACTGGGATTACTGCAGTGGTTTGGAAAAGAAGGAAAATATATATTGCCAGGCTGGATAAATTGTTAAGGCACTGTCGGCATGATGTGGGCAGAGTGCCTGCCAGATGAAGCATTTGCACGTGGAAATCCAGAGGGCAGAAGACTGGCACTGGAGTATTTGTGTTGCCATCAGCAGGGCAGCAGCTCACCCGCACGTACTCAGACTCCCAGGAGGCCAGGGCTCAGGGCTCCTCAAGGAGGTCAGTTTTTATATAGTAAAGCAAACAGTTTAGCTAATCAAGGATATTTTTTTTTCTTTTCTTTTCTGAGGCTCTTGGCACCCAGCCCTGTTACTTGCAATCTTTAATTTGTGCTGTGGCTTCCTCTTCCCTCCTGCCTTCTCACTCACTCCAATTTTCCCACACACTTATTTCCTAACTCTACCTCTTATAGAGATCTTCATTTATTTCGGACCCAAATTTACCTCAGTCCTACACAAAGCTGCTGTTACCTCACCATTTATTCCTGTAAATGACTGTCATCAGAAATTCATGAACTTGAAAAGTTTATGGAAAAAAAAAAGCACCATTTTTTTTTGTGTTGTAGAAAATAGTTGATGATCGTGCACGTATTATAAATTTATTCATGTGTGCTTACAGAAATTGATTATGGATCAACTTAGACCTTCTTTTTGGTGATGCAGCTGTCCAAGTCTCAAAATTGGGGCTTCAATTGTGTTTTTTCAAAGGATCTGTGTGTGTCTATGATAGGGCTGGGCTGCAAGCTACACACATTGCTCAAAATCTGGCCATGAAACAGCCTCTTGTCATACAGCTTCCACTATAAGGGAGCAGATTCTGACAAAACAGTGTCACATTTTGACAGATTCTCCCTTCAGCTTCCATGCTGCTCAGAAAAAAAATAGAAGAGATAAAGGCATTTTCCCTGGTTAGCACAGCTACGCAGTCCATAGCACTTACTGTGTAAATCGTGTAGAGAAACCAACGAAGGCAACATGCAAGTAAACATCTTAACTAAAACCATTGCAAAATCCCAGTAAAAATATACAGCTATCCAGTTCTCAACTGTCAACATGAAAGAGGCTGGCTTGCTCAAAAGCTGATATTAAGAATTGTAGGAATATGGGTGGGAAGTGACCCACCTGATCACCAGATTCTACCTTGTGAAATCACCTTTAGATGGTATTTTCTGAAAAGCTGCACAGAACCCAGACTGTTCCTTTAGTCCGTATGCACTCCAGGAGATGCAAGACACCACCATCCTGTAGCAAACAGCCTCCACCAAACGTGCAGATCCACCTGATCTCACCTCATTTAAGGTAAATACTTCCTCTCCTTCTTCCCTGCGGTTATTTCCAAACTTGTTTCTACACAACTCCTCTGCCTCTGAATGGAGCACAAGTTGGCAGGGCAGCACTTTCCAGGCTGTGGAGCGAGCTGCGAACAGCTAACAAACCCTGACACGCATTCCGCGTATTTTCACTAGAACTGTTCCTCATCTCCACTTACAAGCAGGCAAAGAAAGGTTTTAATGAATTGCAGTGAGGAAGGGGCCAAGACCACTGTAAACCACTGAGCTAGCAGGCAGCGGATGGCCTGGGTGCAGCAGGTGAGGTGGCAGATCACAGCCCAGGTCCAACAGACGGGACACAACGGGCTGTTGTTCCTTGGTGGCCCCTGCAAAGAAGTCTCTCAGATTGAACAGAGCCACACATTAGAAGGCAGATGCTGCCAAGAAGTGTGCTGCACATGCTCTGACAGGCAGGCAGTCCAATACTTCTCATTAATTTCAGAATCCACCAGCGAAGAAAACATGACTCTTTATAAGGTGGGACACATTTTAAAAGAACAGTTGGTGCAGATTCAATTGGTATAAAACTCCATTAAATACCAAGGGGTGTTGCTGATTTATACCAGCTGAGAAGTTGGCTAATGTTCTTTTGGAGCCACCACCTCTCCTATTTGTAATTGCCAGTAGAAACTCTGGGAAATGCAAGAAGAAATGAAAAATAGAGCACATTTATATGAAAAAGCTTCGATGCAAACCAAATGTCTGCTCGCTGCACAAAGGCTGAAATAATACAGCCGTTATTGGAACTGTGCTACAATAAAACAAGCTGGATGAGTCAACCAGCAGTGCATCTAATCTCCACTGGCTGCCTTTCCGGTCCCCAAGCTCCCTGTCTATTTTTATCTCTTTTTTTTTTTTTTTTTCTTTTAATATACTTTTTGGTTTACAAGCAATAAATCCACAGCTCTCGGGTCCCCTGGGTGCACTCTTGCCGGCAGGCCACTCAGCATTTAAGATGTTACCCAGACTGGTTCAGCTATTAGACCAGAGAAGATGGAGGCTAAGATTCAGATTCAAGAGAAACTGTGGCCCAGCGAGCAAGGCAGAGGCTACTGACAGCAAGGGGCACGGCCAAGTTTCCTGCCCTGAAGGCAAGCAGGCACCAGAGAGGAGCAGTGCGAAACACTCTTCAGTCGGCCAGAGCATTAGGAGGGAAGTTAGCAGGGAAGTTAGCAGAAATTTGCTCCCGGCGCGCAGCATTGCCTGGTGAAGTGGGGCAAGTGCTGCAGTTGTGAGGCTGTGGGATAACCGAGAGAGCCCAGCAAAGCATGCCTGACTGATAGCTGTGCACCACCGCAGATGCCCGAGGAGCTTTGGGATGGGCTTGCTTCCAAACCTGCAGGAACACACAGTTTGGGGCCAGTGCTCTAGCCGAGCTCCGTGGCGCAGCGGTGGGCACTTACCAAGAGAATAACGTGTGATGTGCTCAGTGGTCGTGCAGTGACTAATAGAAGGGCTAACAATAAAATGACACTGGCAGTCAGAGTCTGCTGCTGTGCCTATGCAAAAACAACGCCATTCTCTTTTTCCATGGGTGGGGAGATTTTTAGTTAAGCTAAATGCACCTGGTCCACCTTAGGACCTTCTATGTTACCCATTACAGAATGCGATATTTGAAAGTCGAGAAAAAGACAACCCTGATTTCAGAATCGCTGGGCAGGTGATGGGAACTGCTTTCATGATGCGAGGTTTCACTGTTGTTTGTTGGCTGGGCGTGGTAGCACTCTCTTGAGAAAAGTGTGGGTGAAATTTTGGAATCACAGTACTCCCGCTTCATTTTTCTCTGGTAACCAAATTAAGATCTTAGCAACAGAGCCATTATATTTCCAATTTTTCTCTGCTCTCTTTAATGGTTTCATTGCAAACATATACAACTAGTCACCTCGAGCTCATACATGCTGGGAAACATCTGTTAATTGAATATTAAGATAGCCAGAGTGTTATGACGGATAGAAACTACTGGGATATGATGCTAGCCCACAGTCTTCCTTTTCATTCTAAGAGTACGTGCTTCAGGGAGTAAGGGAGAAGAGTATATGAATTTAATTTCAGACATTCACTTTTTAGGTGCCCCCAAGGGACATACCCATTTCCTATATAAGGTTTGGTCTGTTTGCAATTAAGCTCTCTTCTTTGCATATTTCCGGATAGATTAAAAATAGCAAAATCAGCTTATTCTTGGACTTCTGGAGATAAACAAAGCCATTGCTTCCAGGGGGTTTAAAGCACCAATCAGGCTTATCGATCTCAAAGGCAGAATATGGCTGTGAATTTCTTATGCTGAATAAACAAGAATTTCTGAAGATAAAAGGTAGGAGAAAATTTCTAGAACTGGAGACCTTTTAAAGCAACTAACTTTTGCAGTGCTCTTTTTAATAAAACTAGATATTGATAAAAAGTTGAGTTGAATATTCTTTATACGCAAAGCTCAAGACTAGAGCAAACCTCTCTCACCACTCTCGCAACCAGTTCCAGAGCCGAGAGCCTTGCTGAGCTCCCATTACAGTTCTCTTATTCTTTTTCTGTTGGGATTACCATCATGAATTCATTTAATCCAAAATGTAAAGCTGTTTTTTGTGATGCAGCCATCCATTCTCAAGGACCTTGACAGAAACAGCTCATTTATAACAGTGCCTAAATTGCTATCAGATGGGAATGATTCCCATACATCCCTAACAGCCTGAGGTTGGACACACGATAGTGATCTGCACCTGATCATTTCTTCCCTGCTGTTCAGCTCTCTGCTCATTTGCAGAGACTACCTGGAATAGAGGCCATTTTCCAAAGGAGTGCCTGAATTTCAGTTTCCTCAGAGTGTTTTTTTGATGTTTCCATTTATTGTTTGCAGACTCCTTAGAAGTCAGTAGACCCTGATAGATCCATGGACAATGGGACGAGAATCACTGATAGAGTAGTTTTAATATTAGTTATTCACACTCTTATGCTGAAAACAGAACTAGGGTTTAACCCAATGTAACCAAAATTATTTGTTAGCTTTCCTAAAGTCCAGAAAACCCTCAGGACTACATTCAGGTCAGCAGTGGAAATAAGTCCCACTGGCTCCCTTGGACTTGTGCTAATTTTATCTGAATTTTAATTTTACTAGTAAACTGGATTACAGAAGATTCTACTCGGATCAGCATTGAACTCTTAACCTTAAAAATTCATTCATGGCATACATGCACCTCATAATTTCTAATTCTGGTTGTGTTTGAGATTCCTTATCTGAAAATCAAATAATCTGATAACTTTCCTACAACCGAATCTTGATGCACTTTTTGTGCTTCTCATATTGAGATCAGACATGGGTGTAAACCAGTGTGAAAGGCTGTGATTCCACAACAGTAATCTGACCTAAACTGTGGCTGCATCAGCTCTGCCTCCTATAGCCCCTGGTCACAGTCCCCCGTCTCCTTCCTTGTACCTGCACTGGTGCTCATCTGGCCTTGCAAGAAATTGGTCCAGGGGATGGTGAAAACTAATTTTTTTGTCGTGTTTATTTTCAGCCAGTTTAGCTCCCTGAACTATGCTATTCCAGGGTCAGATGCACAGTATGGTTTGTGTTGAGGAAATGCAGGGGCATGGCTGGGCAACAGCAGCCCTGATGTAGGCTGGCTGGAATGGATATGGAACTATACTCTTAACTACAGCTATCTGGTGAGTAATGTTTGTTAAAAACATATGGGCACAACTTACAAACAGCTGCTTTCAGCTTCAGTTCTTTAAAGGCTCAGCTTCTAAAGCAGAACTTCCAGACCAGTAGTCAGTACAAGTCACTGTGAAATTAATGGGATGTTTTTAGAGCCTCAGGTAAGGGACTGACTGATGAAAGGTTTGACAGTCTGGCAAAGTAAACTGCTTGGAAATTCTGGCAGATTTTTAAGACTACAAATAAAGACTAGGCACCAGTAGATTCAGAAGAGTGTGGACCGGGTACCAGCTTGATAAAGCACAAGGACTGGAATAACAAGTACGCTTCAAATTGGAGCCAGGGTACATTAACAGCAGAGCTGAGAACCTCAGACTCTTAAGAGTGATTGTACCTGGCCCTGAGATGCCTGGTGGAATAACACCATGGATGCTGCACAGAGCCTGTCCACACAATGCCTGCCTCTTAAAGCCCTGCCAGGCCCCTGCTTTCAGAGTGCTGCGTTGCCTCAACAAACATGTACCATGATAGTGAAACTGGTGATTCATGAGGAAGAGAAGATTACACCACCACAATAGCCATCTACTGTTGAGTAGTATGTCCCCTGGAAAATCTACAGGGCCATTAGTAGTGGGGAGGGAAAATCTACAGTTAAGCAAGATATAGATGAAGTGTCCTACACCACCACCCTGCGCTTTGTTCCTCTGCTGTGCAAAATGGTACAATGGCATGGGAAAGACTGGTGGCCCATTCCATACCTCCTATCATGGCAGGAAGATCCTCCCCTACCACTCCTGATTCCTAGAGCTGTACAAGGAGCAGCACTCAACGTCATAATTCATACAGACACAAGCAGCCTTGAAGAAGTCAACAGGACTGTTCAGCAGACTGTTTATAAGAGCTCATGATGCAAAACCAGTCCCTTATTTTGGTAGAGAGAAGCGAGTCCTAGCAATATGGACATTACTCCTGAGGACCTAGTAAAGGCCCTGCTGTGTGACAAGAGTCATAAACAGACCTTACAAAGTAATAAGGACTTTTGCAAAAGCAGAACAAAATATGGGGTTTTTTTTAAATATTGTTTGACATAAAAGTGCTTTTGATCCTCTTTGGCTCTCAGCAACATTAAGGACATGAGGACCTTTCTGGCACCATGGCCTCTAAAGAGTCAACCCTCTGAGCAACAAAATGTGCTCCTGCACATTTCCAGGACATTTGTTGGGGAAAAAAGATAAATCCCAAACAACAGAATAACCTCCTGTCCATCAAGCAAGATTTCACAACAATTACAGTACCAGGCACAGAGAACTCTGCCTGCCTGGCCCACAGCCACACCAAGGGCAGCAAACTTTCTAGCTCTCACAAACTAATTAGGTTCAGGTCAGGTATGTGACTGCAAGAACTCCCGGGAGGGGGCAGGGTGAAGCAGGAAGCAGTGCTGATGATTCAACCAGGGATCATCTTGAAAACATTTCTTGTTTCCTCGAAAATAAGTTTTGGATGTGAAAGGAAATTGATCTTATTTCTAAGAGTACAGAAACAGAAAGCTTTCTGGTAGAAAAATGAAAGCGGGAAGGACTCTTTATTTAAGAAGTAGAATCATAGAATCACAGAATGCTTTGGGTTGGAAGAGACCTTTTAAAGGCCATCTAGTCCAACCTCCCTGCAGTGAGCAGGGACATCTTCAACTAGATCAGGTTGCTCAGAGTCCTGTCCATCCTGACCTGGAATGTTTCCAGGGATGGGGCATCTACCACCTCTCTGGGCAACCTGGGCCAGGATTTCACCAACCTCATTGTAAGCAATGTCTTCTTTATATCTAGCCTAAATCTCCCTCTTTTAGTTTAAAACCATCACCCCTTGTCCTATCACAACAGGCCCTGCTAAAAAGATTGTCCCCATCTTTCTTACTGGCCCCCTTTAAGTACTGAAAAGACACAGTAAGGTCTTCCCGGAGTCTTCTCTTCTCCAGGCTGAACAACCTCAACTCTCAGCCTTCCTTCACAGCAGAGGTGTTCCAGCCCTCTGATCATTTTTGTGGGACCTGCTCCAACAGGTCAGAGTAGCAAGTAGAGAAGCAGCAGGTGGAGAAGCAACCTATTAATCTGTCATAAATTTTATAGCGACAGTTTTTAGTATCTAGCAGTGGAGTGGGACAGGTGACAAGAAGGCAAAAACGCTTCCAGTTGCTATTATCAGCTCTCAGGACAATCTTTCTTTCTAGTAACAAACCAGAGCTGCAAGGGAAATATTTTTCAAATTTCAGCACAGGTTCCTACACACAGAAAGACAGCACAGGAGTGACTTCAATCAACGTCTGCACATGCAAGCAGAGGAATCTAAAAGCTTTGCTGCTGGATTTTATATTAGACACTGCAAACTGTAGTAGTATAACCACTGGGCTACACAGTGCTACTCTGTGCCATTCTGTAAGGTGAAGAGTGGTTGAAGTTTAACACCTTTCCCCCAAAGCCATAAAATTACAAGGTAAGGTTCACAGCAGCGACAAGCAATGCAATGCTGAAGTACTCTCATCTTCTCCAGTTACCAATGTCTTCAAATCACAACTTCATGGGAATTCTCTTGGTCAATATAAGGCATTGTACTTAAGGCAGAATGAACAAAGAAAAGCCTGTGGTCAGCGTTACATAGCATTACTTGGTTCTCTAGTGGGTCTTTTGGATAATGTGACTCTACAATCAGTATATGCAAAAAATGTCCAAGTGAACAAGCTACTGTCTGAAAAGCACTCATCAGCTTTCAGCTCCAGCTTTTAGCTGCCTGTGCCACAGCTCTCTGTTTGCTATGTGCCAATGACTGGTGGAGGCAACAACAGAAGAGCATGCAGAGCTGTGATGGTAAGAGATGGATGTGAACTTCATAGGATTAAGTATGTCTCATACCACGTCTGGGTCTTTCAGATATGTCCATATAAGTGAGTAGGATCTCCTACTGAGGTCTGCATTGAACATCAGAAGAAAACTTTTCACTGGGAGAGTATCACAGAATTTCCTAGATTGGAAAAGACCTTTAAGAACATCTAGTCCAATCATTAGCCACTGACAAGGCCTCAACTAAACCGTGTTCTTAAGCCCTATGTCTACATGACTCTACCTTCAGCTATGGGGACTTCACCACTTCCCTGGGCAAATTATTCCAATGCCTGATAACCTGTTCAGTAAAGAAATTCTCCCTAGTATTAAATCTAAACTTCCCTTGGCACAACTTAAGGCCATTTCCTCTTGTTCTGTCACTTGTTACTTGGTTAAACAGACCAACCCCCACCTCTCTACAACCTTCTTTCAGGTAGTTGTAGACAGCAATAAAGTCTCCCCTAAGACTCCTTTTCTACAATCTAAACAACCCCAACTCTCTCAGCAGCTCCTTATAAGACATGTTCTCTAGACCCTTTGCCAGCCTTTTTGCCTTTCTTTGGCCATGCTTTAGTACCTAACATAGTATTGGAATGGGTTACCTAAAGAGGTTGTGCAATCTCCATCCTTGGATGTTTTCATGACTTGGCAAGAAAAGGCACAGCTGACCTATTAAGTGCTGGCAACAGTTTGGCTAAGAGCAGGATGTTGGTCTAGAGACCTTCAGAGGTCCCTTTTAACCAACATTTCTATGATGCTACGTGTCTCTCAGATCTCAGAGCTGAGCTAACAAGCCATGTTTTGGAAGGACTCTGTAAGGTGAGAGGCCATGGCTGGTAACACCTACCAAGCCTGAAATGGTTGGAATGGTTTATATGGAGCAAACTAAGTGTCTGAGTGGAGGCCTTTCACACCTTCATGTAACACCTCCTCTAGAACAGAGACTGAATGGTGGAGCATTGTGAAATACCGCTTATGAGGTAGCAGTGCCTTTGGAATGGTGATGCTGCTCACTTCCTTTACGCAACCAAGACTTCAGCAAGGAGAAGGTTTTAGCCTGCAGTGCTCCCGTGATGCTCTTCTGTAGCAGTGGTGAGAGCAATGGTGCTAGCGTGTGTTACTAGCGTGCTGAGGCACTGCTCAAAGAGGGCAGGCTTACGGCTGAGTTACAGGCTGGCATATACCCTAACTTTTTGTTTCCTGCTTTTAAGACAATTATATTCAGATGCTTCCCATGCAAAAGGGACCAGAAGAGACTGCATTTTTGCCACCATATAAAGAGACAGATTCCAGACTGGACTGGCTGCAGGAACACGCTGGGGTTGTGCAAAAGCTGATAGTTCAGCAGGGACTCTCATATTCAGGCTAACAGACGTAGTAGATATATGCACAGAACAGACAAAATCCTTTCCATAAAAGCACCCTTTGCACAGTTCTGCCACACTTCATTCATCCATAGCTCTTTGCTCGTTCATTCTTGGCACACCCGTTCCTTTCCCCTGTGTGGAGCTGGCTTGCATACTGCTGCAACACTCTCATCTCTGCCATTCCTTTAAGCCCTCTCACAATTCCACTACATTCCCGTCTTTCAGCACATAGATGTCAAGCAGAGATGACAGGACCTGAGAAGTGTAAGTACTAGTTAGACATAGAGAGAGCCAGGAGAGTGCTGGCCCCAGGTGAGAACTCCATTATCAAAAGCAAGATGAGATGTGAACATGCCTCTGAACAAATTATGTTCCCTCAAAACTGCCAGGAGTATGGCTCAAGTTGCAGTGAACAAATGAAGCTCGATCTAATGACCACAGCGTATCACTTGGAGCTACCAATGTGCTACAGAGAATCTTTTCCTTGAACATGAGCCCTAACCATGGTGTACGTCAACATGTCATGTACTGATATGGACTTCCAAATGACTACAAATAACATTGCAGAGATTATTTTTGCTTGTTTATTAGCTTGGACAAATATTGAGCAGCTGAGAATGCTTTGGTGAGAGTCTGAATCTCTTGACATGAGACCTTACATAGGCACAGAAAAATATTTAAAGAATGAGATAATTTTGGAAAATGCTGGGATGTTTTTACTGGGGGCTGTTTCTCAGGAACTTTTTGCTGACACAACCCTAGCACCAGGACTACTAATGCTCCCCAGAACCCCCCTGAAGCATGAACCAACTTCATTGTGCTCAAAGCTGGCAAGGATGTTTTAGAGCATTTAGGGAAGTAGATCTGTGTTCTGTTATAGATAATAATTATATTTATCTCCAATGCAACATATGTTTGATGGCCGTAAATATATTCATCTCCATTTTATCCATAGAGAAGCCTAAATATATTTAATCACAGAATCACAGAACGTTAGGGATTGGAAGGGCCCTTGAAAGATCATCTAGTCCATCCCCCCTGCTAGAGCAGGATCACCTAGAGCAGGTCACACAGGAACGCATCCAGGCGGGTTTTGAGTGTCTCCAGAGAAGGAGACCCCACAACCTCTCTGGGGACCCCACTCCAGTGTTCTGTTACCCTCACTGTGAAGAAGTTTTTTCTCATATTTATGTGGAACCTCCTATGTTTCAGCTTGCAC
>WUAM01000179.1:4349829-4443858 GCA_024336885.1 Actenoides hombroni | reverse complement strand
TCCCGATACAAGCCAAGATCCCATTGGCCTTCCGTGTCACTTGGACACAGTGCTGACTCATGTTCAGCTGGTTGTCAACCAGTACTCCCAAGTCCCTCTCAACTGGGCCGCTCTCTTCCATGTCATTCTTTTTTCCAGAAGGTTGTTCATACCTAAGATCCCATGATCCCAGAGCCTCCATCTTCAGCACTTTAACAGACGTCTCAAATACCAAACAAGACATGTTTTCATTAAAGCTGAGGTACTGATCTCAGGCATACTGATGCTGTTTAAAGGATAACTAAGATGAAAGAAAACATTATTACTGACAAAACAGTAGAAAGATGGTCATATCCAAAAATGCCAAAGTATTTTCTGGTGTTCAAGTTAATGTAGCTTTCAGCTTCCAGGCAGTAGTACGCTGCCAAAAGATTTTAAAAAGTGAGCAGTGTTACTCCTGCACAGGCACCAAGTCCCTAAACTTGATGAAAGACAGCAGAGATCCAGGGCCTGTGAGCGGGGAGAAAAAGCTGGGTGGGTCCTGCCTGCAGTGCCAGGCAAAAGGCACCATATCACCTTTGCAGAACAGGCCAGAGCAGGGGTCACTTTGAGAAGAATGGGGAGTGCTCCTACGATTTGGCTGCTTTAGCCATCAGTCTTTATTTTGCTTGTATTTACAAATAACAGACCAAAAAGATGTCTTTCTGGAACAAGCAGTTTGGGAGCAAGTCAAAAACCAGCAGCCATTTTCAAAGCATGGCTTCAAAATCAGCTAACCTTTGTAGGGGCCTGTATATCCTCTTTGTAAACTTCACATTGTGTCTCTCTTCAAATGAGAGCTCTCATGTGCATCATGTACAGGTAAAGGCTGCTTTTGAGATGCACTCTTGCTGGCTTTTTATGTGTTAGACAGCTGTATTACTCACATGTCCTACAGGGCTGTCCCTAAGGGTGAAAGGAGAGATCTTGTTCTTTGTTGTATTAAGTACGTAGTTTCTAGGCTAGACTGCCAATTAACATACCAGCACTTGTGATATATGTGCACGGGAACCAGAGCAAGACCAAACCTACCCACAGGAGCTGCAGAGCTATAACTGAGGTACCTGTTTTACAGTGTGCTCACAGGCTCTTCACCAGGAATACAATAAACATGCCTACTTTAAATCAATGAACATTTTTTCAGTGCAGAATAAGGAGTGACTGAAGGACTGTATCTCTTTTTAGAGGCATACCTATCCAGCAACAGAAAGGATGGGGAGTAGGTACCTCTGCTACCTTGGGAGCAGAGGGGAAACAGGGTGACAATACAGGATTCACAGAACCAGGAGACAAGGATGCCAAATCAGAAGAGGCAGAGCCTGAGAGAACAGCTGCAGAGACTTAAGAAACAAGGACAGAAACAGTAGCAGTGCCTACAATGCAGTGTGCAGGGACAACGTTAGAAACAGCCACGTAGATCATTTTATCAATCCGTAAGTTAATACAAGGATTTAGGAAATAAGGACACTTAACTGGCAATGTGCAGAGACTGGAGTGGAGCTCTGCAGTGGGATCTGACTTGTCCCACGAGGTGAGATGACAGTACGTAAGACAAAAGACAAGAAGATGCTGCTGCTGGCATTGAAGGTGACATGGAGCTTTTTCCTTCTCACACTCCCCTCAAGCAGAGCACTCATACATGTCCTGTTTTCAAGGAAAACCAGATCCGTTTGAGGTATTCTAAATGAAAGCTGCTAAAAAAAAGTGGTATTACAACCAGGTAGATTTTGGTACGTGTTTTACATTCTTTGGCCTCTGAGGTCCTGTTCGAATCAGAACTGCTGTCTGCAAACACCCCGCTGAAGTCAGCAGAAGATGAGGATTTACTGTAATCACTACAGCACTGGGCAGTGAGCTAGGGCTCGTTCCTGAACTGTTTCCTAAGAGATGTTAACAGCCTCAGCTGGGTGCTCTTTGTCGTTCTGGCAGAGGTCAGCTCTGTCTCTAAGCACAAATCAGAAAAGTAAATCTAGTCTAAACAATTCTGTGTGCTGTTCCAGAAGCAATTAAAGGCACTTTGCTTGGTGTATTTCCCCCAGGTGTGAGCAGACACTTCCCACAGACAGTATGCACAGCAAGGGCTCAAAAGGCATAAACTCTTTGCAGGGGAAAAGGCAAAAAACGTGTTACTTTAGGCACGTAGGACTGAACTGGACAAACCACTGGATCAGCTTATCCAGGCACTGACTACAATCTGTACTTAGAGAAAAACAGACACAAAACACTTCCAGCTCAACTCATCTAACTCCATCAGGCTCTTTATTAGGAGAGTAATACCAAGAGATTAGAGATCCACTTCTAGATTTGGTATTATTTAGCTAGGAACAAAAAATGTAATGTGCTCCATGAACATGTCACCTAAATTCATGACAGAGACACTGTCATGTAGGAAGCTGAAAGAATCCCTCATCCACAAGCAGTACCTTTGTAAACCCAGCAATCACAGAATCACAGAATGTTAGGGATTGGAAGAGACCTTGAAAGATCATCTAGTCCAATCCCTCTGCTAGAGCAGGATCACCTAAAGGAGGTCACACTGTGAAAAGGATAGAAAGGAGCACAAAGAGAACTCTCACACACTTTAAAACATTTATCTTTGGTAAAGAGCATTTGGTTGTTTCCTTCTTCATGATTCTCCAAAAATTGAATAATAAATACAATTACTTATAAGTATTCTTATAATACTTTTATATATATATAGACACGTATTAAAAACTCCCACTGGTTTTGCTAAGAGCCAGCACCAGCAGTCCCAGGAATTCACCACATTGTCCATGAATCTCCAGAGTACTAGCACTGGCACATTATTAAATTTTCAAACCAGGAATCTAGCTTTGCAACCAGCACTCATGATGGAGGGATGAAATGTGAGTAGCTCGGGGAGTCAAGGCTTTTTACATTCATTCTTCCATGTGCCTTTTTTTTTTTTAAAAAATCAAAATGGACACATTCACAACTGGTGCACCTCCTCAACCTTGGGGCAGCACGACTCCCTACACAGCTATGGCATGAGCTGAATAAAGGAAACAACCTGATTTAGGGATATTTTGGTTAGACAAAAATCATCCAAACCCCGACTGTTGCCTGTAGGGGCTCCCATCACGATCACACAGCTGACAGCTTACAGTCAGATCACCCAGTCCCAGCTTACACAGCAACGTGCACAGGCAGAGGAAGACAGCAGTAACTTTCCACTGATGAGAATGTATCCTGAAATCTTGGCCTTAGTCTGTGGCTGCAAACTTTAATCTCCGGTTTTATCAATGCGGCACCTTCTAACTGCAAAATATTCCCAGAAACAAACTCCCAAAGCATCTATTTATAGCACTGATAGCGACGGGCAGAAAAGCAGGAGTAGAATGCCCTTGCTTTGGCATAGCTCAGACCTTCTACCCGCTATTGTTATGGGATGCCAATAGCACGTGCTGGCACCAGACATGATTTTGCCGCAGCCTTGCAGATTTCTGTGTCTGGTTTCTGAGTAGTGCCAAACACTGCTTGTCCCAATCTGCCCTTGAACGGAAACCCTTTTCACCAGTGGCTCACATACACCCATTGCTACTCCCTACCAGTAGCAGCCAGCAATTTTCCTAATATGGAGAAGGTGTGGATGCATACAAGATGGCAGTATTTTTATCCTTGCAGAGGTAAGACATTTTTTTACTGTTCTGTGGCTTCAATGGTCAGTATCTGTCCCCCAAAGTCCTGTTTCGTGGAGGGGAAGATCACAATTAGCAGCAGAAAGGAGAAACACATTTACACATGTTCTTGCACTGAGGAGTCTGCATGAATCACTCCAGCTTCTCAGTAAATTCCCAGACAAAAATCTATCACAGTGGTTTTGCATAGGAAGAAGCAAGGCACAACTAGGGCACTGGACTTGGGGAGGCTGCAGAGGAGTCTCCGACTGCAAGTTATATTCAGGAAGCTGGAGATACCAATCTAGAATGCTTCTAAAAAGCAAACCAAACCTTTCTTCCTTTATATCTGTGTCCCCTATGTAAACACCTCCATCATTATGCAGGTTTATTATTTACCATTAGATTACCTTTATTCAGCATGGGAAACTGAGTGTACACTTTTGAGACTAAGCAAATAAGCCACTCTGGGCAGTCTGGAACCTGGAAGCAAGGTGTCACCTTGAGTGCTATAGAAGGAATTTTTGGCACATGAATCCACTGATTAGATTCTCTAAAACATAATTCATGTTACAGCCCAAATTTCTTCCTGTGGATTATAACAGTGAAGAAGAGGGTTCTAAGGCTTCTATGATAGCCTAACATCAGCTTCTGGACTTGGTGGAACTGGCGTGAGTTCCGTGATAACAGAAATGGTCCAAATGTTTATCATAGAGTAAAAATCATTTCTCCACTCTTTCTGACAGTGGTTTGGAGGAGAAGTTAGGGCACAGGGAGAGAAGATAGTTGCAGATATTTGGCCACGAGGTGCCAAGATCTCCTTTGTAACAGGATTACCCTGAAGAATTAATCCAGCAGAAGATAAAGTACACACGGATTTATTTCAGATTGCTTTCTTATACACGCATACAGGGGTGGGAACAGACAGCTGGTTGTTCTTATCAGTGAAACACTACGTAGGAGGAATTGTCTACTGGGTAGCCGACTGCTCCGAGGCCATTTTGTATTTTCACATGGCTTAACAGATCAGAGAATCAGAACTGTTGGGGTTTATTCAGCTAACAAATATTAAGTATTCTGGTTTCATTAATAATATCCTCTTGAAGCTGTGAAGAGCTATTTAGTGACTTATGTATTCACTTCGGTCCAAGATCCCAGCTGAAATGAAAGTCAAAAGGATCACACCAGCCTTCAGCTGCTATCCTAAAACCATTACAGAACATTGTATAATTAAGCTTTATTTGCAGTTGCATTTTAAAACACATCCTGGCCTGGCCACTCTTGACTAAACTTGAGAAGATCTGGCAGCCTTGCGTGGGATTACACACTGAAATTAGCCGAACGTGTGCAGGACAGGCTGGAGGTGTGTTGGTCGTGAGATTCAGGACCAAATGCGTGGGCAGAGGTACGGCTTCGTTGTGAAATGGCAGGGACAGAGCTGTGAGGAGGAAGTTTGCGGAGCACCTGGGAGTGCCGTGGCTGCCTAGAGCTGGCACTCCCGGTCTTTCACTTTCCTGCCCACCAGACATGTCTAAATATCTTGAGAAAAACAAAAAGCACAACAATAGGTGACTGTAGTGTGAATTATAAAAGCCTGGCTTACCTCTTCCAACCTGACTGCTGCTATTAAACTGCCCCAGCTGTGCTGTCATGGTCCAGGGTGTCAGCACAACTGCTCTAGTGAATTAATGCCTTATGTTCACTCTGGGGCCATCTATGACACCCTTTCATAGACTGCATTGCAAGACTGGGGAGGGTTTCTGTGTCAGGAGCTCAGCACTACCTCTCTGCTTCAGAAAGATAGGTTCTGTATGATGCTATTCCAGCAAGAGGAAAAAAAAAAAAAAAAGGAAAATAATAGTTCATATAGAATGTACTGAGTTGTCAATTGCCAGTGGTATAGTGCTTTGTTCCTAGCAGGAACAGATAGAGCAGACATTAGAAATACTCACTGACGGATCCTGAGGGATCTCTGGTGGAGCAAAAAGTCTTCTAAATATACAATAGACTGTGTGACTGTACAAGCTGACTCAAAGGCAAGGGCCAAATTAGTCCTGGCTGAAACTCCATGGATTTGAGGCAGCTCTCTACAATGAATTTGTCTCTACAACAGAGTGCTGTTATTCTTTCAATACCGGTCCTCCTCATGTGTCCATATCATTCCAATCTAATATTGAAATTCCCTTACTGTGTGTTTTGATTCTTTAGCATTAC
The DNA here is from genome assembly GCA_024336885.1 of Actenoides hombroni. NCBI lineage: Eukaryota > Metazoa > Chordata > Aves > Coraciiformes > Alcedinidae > Actenoides > Actenoides hombroni. Next base: position 4,437,988 of record WUAM01000179.1, on the reverse strand, counting down.
TGAGAGAAGATGAAAAAAGATACCATACAACCATCTTACGTAGTTCTTTTTTGCAACTGCAGTCAGTTCTTCAAAGGCTTTGTGCTGTCCTGCTGCCAAGTACAACAGCACAGCCTTTCCTTCCCTCCTCTTGTTCCCAGTGACGGAAGAGCAAACCATAAGCCAGGTCTGCACCAGACTGTGTCTCAGTGGATACCAGCCATCTGAAAAGGTATGTCCTTCCCTTCCCATGTCTGTGCAGTCTTCATTCCCATGGTTTCTACTCGTCTTGATTTTGGAATAGAAGAGTTAAATCAGCAGGGCTGTCACTTCAGTACTTTTCAGCAAGTTCAAATCTACTTAAAAATAGGCATAAAAGGGAAAAGAAAATATATATTCCTTGCTGATTTATCTATTAATACTGGAGAAAAGTTGTATCACTGATGTTTTGGAGATGCAACAGCCATCTTCACAGTCAAACAGCACCATCCAACATATGGCAGTAGATGAAGGCTGCCTTTTGCCTCTCACATTCACTCTGAATCCTTCTAAATCATCCCTGCCAACACAATACGATCCTTGAGGATCATTAACATTCAACAGAAGAGCAAATCTCTCACTTATGTAATAGGTTAGGTTGCACCAAACAGCAGGTATGAAGAGTTCCCTGGGGGAAGACACCTGCAGAGTCTGTTCCTTGACCTTCAGCTCTGCTGCTCCTACAGATGAATGCTGTTTGACTCAGCATTGCATGAGCAGTACATATACGGAGTATGTCCCAGAAACAAGACATTAGGTCTTCTGAAAAAGAGCAGCCTTCCTTATAGAATTCATTTGTCATGTGATGGTTTCTTCCAATTTTGCTTAAATGAAAAGCATTCCTGCTTAAAATAAGAAACAATTGAACACGTTCCCCCATGCACTCTCTGTGATATGCACACTTCAGAGAGCAAAACATTCAATCAGAGATTCTTGTTGGAACCCTTTTTCTGTAAGAACCCTCAGAACACTACAAACACATTCAAAATATTCTATCAATAAGCTGAGGTCCCCTCAGTGCAGCCTGGAACACACTGTAACTCACATATCACTAGGACAGGTCTGACTGCAGTAGATAATCTAATACAGATAAGTGTAAATGGAATCAATGTAAAACTTCCACTAACACACTTCCACCTAAATTTCTCACTGATTTCTCAATCAAACATAGACTGGACTTCCCAAGGAAACATTCACAGATGGACTTCTCCATAGCATGTTTAGATATGGGGATTTAGGTGTTCTTTAAAGACAAATAAAAGGAAGAAGCAGATGAGGAAGTTCTAGTATTTATCAGGTGAAATGTTTACATGCTACAGAAGGAAAAAGTATGCTATTGATCCCAGTATAGTAGCTTTCCTCACATCCTTCAAAGCTCATATGCTCAGTGTATCAGGCACTCCTGTTATCCTGGGAGATACAGCAGCCAACTTGCCAACAAAGTGGAGAAAGACCACTTGAAATCTTTTTCTCCCTCAGGGCAGTATGGCCATGCTCTCAAAGAAAACCAGTCTTCACACAGCACACCTCACCAACACCATCCACATGTTAGCAAGCATGTATTTTACACTGGAAAGAAGGGAAGGATCTTGCCACTTTACATAGTCCAGAGAATTTTCTTCTTTTGCAGTCAGCTGGGGCTCTTTGTTGGGCATGCACTGAGGTGCCCTTCTATTACATGTACATACTGGGAATTTTTGATTCATTCGCTCTTTGTCCAATCCACAGTTTATCTTCTACCGGTTTATAAAAGCTCTGCACTCAGATGGTGTTTGGAGAAAAGGCAAGAGCGAGACTGGCTGTGCTCACGCTATACAATGACTGACTTACATGGGAACTCATGGGACTGAAGAATTGGGCCCAAAGATTCAGTGGCTCACAGGAAAGCCAGAGAGGTTAGGTGACAGAAAGTTCGGAAGCTGAGATGTGTAGTTACAAAAGCATCTGCCACTGTGACAGGTAAAGTCTGAAAGCAAAGAGGGAGATTGTGGTTTGGAAGGAAGCAGATGACACTACACAGTCAGTATGGTGCTGGACAGATACAGCTGGATTTCATCAGGATTGTATCTTCCTGTGAATGGCAACAAGAAGCTGTGTGCAGACACAACTGATCAGAAAGGGAAGCAAAACTCACGTGACATTCAACTTGCCTGACAGAAAAAGGGACCTGCACACTTGCTGTGGGACACAGGAGAGCAGAGTCCTAGCTAGCAATAAAAGTGAAGTTCTGCATGAAGTGATCACCCCTTGCTCAGCTCGAACCACCTTGAATCACAAGGCCTCTTGACCTTCCTGGTTGCTCTGGCTCTGCATTCACTGCTTAACTCCATACTCTTGAGTACAGAAGCCAGAAGTATTTTGGGAGTGAGCAAATCTATTTAATTTCTCCCAAATGTTCCATCTCAAAGTAATGGCATAATACCTGGCTCACTCTTTCAGCTCCACCAAACAGTGACTGCCAGGAAAACAGCTTACTTCAGGCACTCCTAACAAAATGTAGTTAGTTCTTTAACACACAGCCTTCTTTTTACTTAAGTCTAACTGCTTCTTTTCTGGTGCAGATCTTTGTAGATTCCCTCGGTTTATGCCAGCTGCAGTCCTCCCACAGAGAGCAACGTGATTCCTATGAGAAACAAATAATTTTACATTTGGAGTATTTTACAGCCAGAGCCTTTCTTCAGACCTTCCACTTCTGACTTTACCTTTTTTCCTGGCAATCTGCACGAAAGGACACAGGCACCCACCTACAAGGCAAGGTACTGGTCTTAGCTTTGTCTCTCAAAACCTTGACTTTCTGTAATCTCTCCCAGTGAACGATAAAGCTGGAAGAGCAAGATAACTCTCTCACTGTGCTAAGATGGTGAAAGTTGCCATGTAAATACATTGATAATGGACTTTAAAAAACAAACAATGGTAAATGAAAGCGTTCTTACCTCACTGCCAGAAGCGTGTCCCTCTGCTAGAGCACCGCTACGCAAACAGCTAGGTGGCCACTGGCTACATGCAAAGGCTTTAAAGCAGGAGACCAAGAGGAAGCAGTTAGGGATGTGGGGAAAGAGGGAGGAAAAAGTCTGGAAGATCCTGAAAAAAGAATCTAGTGCATAAAGGAAAAGAATTCTCTGGTGTCAATCCCTTTTGGAGCTCTTGCTCATTCATCTGTGGGGAATTGACCAAGTGGATGACCACACTCTGCCCAAGGACTGTCTCTGCCAGGTGACAGTGAAGAGGCTGGGGCAAGGAAAGGAAGCAGGAATCTTTTGAAAGCACCACAAAAAGGTTAATTGAGTCCTCTCTGGGAAAATACTAGTCATTAACTGGTTTCCACCAAACTCTGGGAGAAAATGAAAAATGCCTCATGGTATTTCTTTCTTTTTTAAAAGGGACCTGTGCACTGTTCACAGCCCCTGCTATAGTGGTCAAAAGAGAGACGCTCACTGGTCACTCTCTGCCTAATGGGACAGGGTCTCGTTCGTGAACTTTCCTGGGACTTCACATGCGATGGGAGGCACTGTACAAAATGAGAGTAAATATTTTAATGAATAAGGCATTGGCCTGGACTGTACAACACGTGGATTCAATTTCTGACACTGGTACAGACTTCTACATACCGTTAAGGGAGTTCCTTCAACTCTCTAGCTCTAACTCTTCTGAGTAAAACGGCAATAACACTTCTTCACCATGTATTAATACTTTACCATGGAGAAATTAATTCCTATTTGTACTCAGTCCCATACCAGGGAAGCAAATATGGCAAAGAGAAGAGTGCCTGTACTTGCACAGCCTAAGCAGCCATTGCAAGTCCCCTGAAGGACTCTGATATACAATCAATTATACAGAGAGTGTACTGAATGGGTTCATTTAAGCCAAAGAGCTTTAGTGGCAAATATGGCCTTGCACAAGCTTCTGCAGTGCTGTAAACCTTGCTTTCAATGATTTTAGCTTTCACAGATTTTAAATGATTAAGCAAAAATGTTACAATGCACCTTCAAGTGGCCCTTAATAAGTAAGTTTTTACTTTAGAAAGGGTTCCTTACCGAGTCTACCACGAAATATTTGCATGTGAAATGAAGAAATTTGAATGAAAACAGGTTTGTTTATTTTAGAAGGCACTGTAGCCACCCACTGCAGGGCTGAGTTTCCAGCATACCAGTACTGGATGCCAAGGAGCTTCAGGAAGGGAAATAAGAAACAGAATGGGAAACTGAGCAGCTTAGCTTCTTTTCACATTAATTGCCAAAGGTGGGTAGCACCAGAGAAATAATATCGTATAAAAACTCAGAAAGCTTACTGTTTATTTCCTACCTCAGTGTCTACACACAGAAATCCCAAAACACTGCAGAAAACAACACTAACTCTATGTTTATCCAGAAAAATAGAACTATGCTTCATGAGCAGAATTAGTAGGTTTAGGACCAAGAAAAAAATGCCATATTATTATTGTATATTCTCATGTACTCAAGTAATGTTTTCTTCCTGGCATGAAGAACCATCTCTTGTGCAGAATGAGCATCAGTGTAGCAGTTGAGGTGATACCACATAACTGCCTTGTACCGAGTGCTAGAACATAACCTTTCTAACTAAAATATAGGTAGAAGTCATGAAAAATCATTCCTAATGAGCATGAGACAATGAGACCCTGGTTTAACATCTCACCTGACAGAGGCTGAGACGTGTGCTGCTGTGTTAATATCCTTCCAGGGAAGCACTTTAATTCCAAATCCAGAAGGAACATCACCATCTCCTGAGTCATCAGCATCACTTCCTGCCTTTCTGTGTGCATGTTCATAGGAAATCTTTCATCTAATTTTTTCAAAGCTGAATCCCACTTGGCTAGCAAGCTCAGGCAAGACCCAGCCAACAACAGTAAAGGCACAACAAGTTTCAACACAAATATTTGTTGCAAGAACACTCTTTGATTCATTTGCCCTTCCTTGGCTGAACCTCGACTACACCCATCCTGATGCACACTTGCGGAGTGCCGTTGCCATGTCAGGATCCAAGTTCAATTTCTGCACTCCCAGGTTACTCCTCCTGGCTTTGAACACTATCCAGGTGGCTGCACAAGGGGCTACAGAAATTACAGGGAGATGGCGGAGTTGGTGAGAGGACCTGCCTGAGAAGTAAAGCAAGGGGACATACCCACACTCTACCAGCCCATCCCCATCCGATCTGCCCACAATGTGCTGTTGTAAAGAGTTTGCAGTGAAGCTGGGGATTTGGCACTGACATGGTGTGGAATAGTCATCAGATATTTAAAACAGAGCTGAGAGAACAAAGAAGGGCTTTGTAGTGCAAGGCAGCACTGAAAACCCTGAGCCTCTGCCAGCCAGCTTGCACGGAGTGTTTGCTAATGTACACAGTGGAGTGCATTCCTCTCATTTGATTACATGACAGTTTTATATACCAGGTATATGCACAGGGTTTTTCTTAACCCTTTCAGTCCTCCACCATTTATAAACCTGGAAGGAACTCACAGTGGTTCCATTTCTGTCATCGTTGCAAAAGGCTGAGCATATGCTGCGGGCAGCTGGATGTATCTGTTAAAAGTACTCTTACCTGTGTTGCTAGAAACAGCAGAAGCATGCAAGAATTCGAGAACTAATTCACTCCTTACTCATGCTACAGTTTTCTGCACCTCCCTTGATTTAAGCAGCAAGTATAAAGAGGCTTGTTTAAAGGACCACTATAATTCTCTCTCCTTATCATAAAACGATGGCTGCAGGGAGTGCTATTACACCTGCCACTTGTTAGACTGGGGAGAAGGGAACCTGTTGGCTCATGCCATATTCTACTGTGTACTGTACTACATGGCTTCTACTGAAAAATGAGGATAATCGTACGTGTCCTCCTTGGTGAAGTTCTTTGAGATCTATGGCTAAAACGTGTTGCCTGTAACCAGGCAATGCTCTGTGCATTCAGGCAAAAGGACCTCTCCTTCTTATGGTGTGAGACACACAGAGGGAGTGCAGGACCACAGCCTAAATTGCACGGGTTTGGGTGCTTTAGTGACAAGTAGCTGAGAAGAGCAAAGTATTCTTACTTTCCTGTTCATCTAATGCACAAAGTATATTTCTTAGCCATAATTATAATAACACTATTACATTTTCAGAAGATCTGCTGTGGTGCCTTTCATAAACTCTAAGCTATACATATAACTATTAAGTTATACAGTTAGAAGATTAACTTCTGTTAATTAAGTTGAAAGAATAAGAGACACATTGAAAGAGATATTTGTGGTCAAACTCCTCAGCATCCATACTGCTGTTGCCTGTATTTTTTATGTTGGTAGCTCATAGACCAACATCTAATTAAGCCCACAGAACCTCTGCAAAGCATTTAACTAGGAATTATTTTCCTGCTTAGCCACTCAGGAAAACAATCAGGAGATGAAAGTCAAAGTGTCTTGCCCAGCTTTTGGATGTCAGAGGTAGCTTTATAATTCATGAGGTTTCTACTCATATACCCCAAGTACTTAACAGACCAGGGTTTGCCTTGTGAGTAGAGAGGAAGTGTTTGGGGCTGGTGTCTGGAATCAGACAGACAGAAAGAAAAGAAGGTAAAGGAAGGGGAAAATTTTTGCAACAGAGTGAAAGAGTATACATGGGCAAAGAAGGCTGATGGAAAATGAGTGAGGAGTGGGCCAGAATAATGGCAAATCAAGCCACGGACCTATGCCTCTGTAGGTCACTCAGAGGTTCTTACCACAGTGACAGTCATTTTGAAACAGGTCCCAAAAGGGACAGCTGTACATAAAGGATTTAGCGGAACAGCGATGGGAACAGTTCTGCATTTTTTGTACACAAGAGCAGGCAGATTCTTGCTGGAACATTTGCATGCGCTTGAGTTTCTAAAGAAGAAGGAGAATCATTTCCCCAAAGAGAACCTGTATGAGCAGACACCATAAGCAGGTTACCCAAAAGACACAGCCAAGAAGCAGCAGATAACCCGTTTCCAAACTAATGGTATTTTCAATAAAGAATGACATAAAAACTGACATACTGGCCAAACTGTCTTACAAAAAGAAAGCACTTCTTGAAGTTTCCACTTAAACACTGATAGCTCTTTAAAACTATTATTAGCTGTGAGATGTTTCCTTGGATGACAGAAGAAAATGTTACATTTCTGATGGTATAAAGGAACTGGAAGCATCACAGAAGTTCTTATGGGAAAGTCAGATGTTTCATAAAGTGTCCTATAGATGATACTTTCAGACAAGTATCTGTGTCCTGTTTCTGGAACTGTGTATTATTCTTAATTACTTTTTTCCTACTGTTATGTTGTGTAACTTGGAAATAACGCGACACTTCTGAAAGAGAATTATTTTCTATGATGGAAATTTATTTTGTACTATGAGGAAAGGGGCAGGAAGTACTCAGATGAGAGCATTTCTGAGCAGTCTTTAGCTCTAATGATCACAAAATCCTGCTGTCTCTGCTAAAGAGTCTGCTGCATGTGAACATAAAGGACTCGTCTCACATTCCATCTCCTCCCCAAGGGTCATGATACACAGAGACACTACTGCAACCACAGAGCCCCACATGGCTCAGTTATCTTCTCCGTACCACTAGACATGTATAAATGTGTGAGACACAGCACCCTTGGATGCCAGGAGAGCATTTATGATGCTTAACTATATACTGTCTTCACTTTACAAACTGACAGCACTGTTCCCCAGCCATCTGAATTCCTCAGCTCAAATAAAAGCCAAAAAAAAATTCCTGCTGCTTAGTCAAACACAGAAAAATAGAGGTGATGCTGGCAGGAGAGGTGAAATTTTAGACACGTTAGCAATTATCATGCTGCATTGAAAGAACAGACTCTGTCACAGTGGTACAGAGTGTCAAGGACTGCACGCCTCCCCTGATGTAGGATATGCAAACAACTATGACAGCCAAAAAAAGCTGATCTAGACGGTGACTCTTAAGGAACATGGACCCATTCTAATGTCCAAGGCCACGGACACATGAGCGTCCAACTCTGAGGACCAGGATCACAATGTGATGTGCATATTTTTGGCCTCAAGCTTTACTTTCCATAGTCACTGCATTTGGGATGATTGGAAGAATTTGAGTTCATTTTCCATGCAGCATCTTGCTTACTAAGTCACCTCCCCCAGCACAAGTGATTGTACAGATTACCTGGTTCAGTTTAAGGCCTTCAGATCATTATTTCAGGGAGATAAATATAAGAAATTTGAGACATGAAAGGAATGAATTTTCAAAACTCCCTTCAGAAAAGAGCTAACGGTGGCCACAAATTTCAGTGTCTTCAGGAAACTCCTTTGCAATCCTGTACAGTGCTTTTAAAACAATAATTAACATGGAAAATATGGGGCTGTACACACTGTTATCTCAAAGGAGAAAGCAGAAGTTTGAATGAGGAATCAAGATGAGTATTAAAACAATCAGTGTGCTTTATATTGAGGCCACAAAGATAGACAGAGAAAAATGACCCTCATTTAACATAATGTTACTTTATGAATTTCACAGGGTATTAATAAGGGAATATAATGATTTCTCAAACATATTCTAGAAGCAAATATTAAATCTCCACACCCCTCCTGTGAATAGCTGCAATTAACATATGCAGCAGCTTTCCTTTAACATCACATGTGTCTCAGACAACACCGAATCCTGCCAGAACGACCTTGGTTGTGCATCAATAAAGTAATGAATACACAGCTCTGGGAATGGTGTTGGTTAAGCTCTACATGGGAATCGGTGGAGGGAACACGTAACACTGTGGCTTTTTGAGTTCTACAAAATAATGGAAATGGCATCTTTTTTTCCCCCCTCTCAGTGGAGTAATGGAACAGTAGATAAACTGTGCAAAACCACAGCTAAATTTTTAGAACCCACAAGGAAAAAGTCCCCTGAACAAATCAAGCTCTTTCACTTACAGGCTGGGAAAGAACAGACAGATAGAGGGTTTGTTATTGTTATTTCTATTTTAAAATACATAAGAGATGCTCAGATACCATACCAATAGGGGTTACATAAGCACTAAAAGAAAGAAGGGTCGGAATTTTTTCCATGAGATTCTTACACCTTTATAGTGGTAATCTGGGCTTCAACCTTTAGCAGCACCTTTTCCAATCAAGACACATGGAAATGTCTCAAAACTATTTAAAAAAACCCAAACCAATAAAAAATATGGCCTTCAGGCCATCTGGAGGTATGATGTGTACTTAGAATTCCCAAAGATTTCCTCCAAAATGACTACGTTCACTCTCTGCTTGTTGCCTGCCATCACACAGTTAATGTTTTTCCTTTGAAGAATGCTCGAAGAAATTTCTCTGATATTAACGTATATAATAAAGGATGACAAGAAAAGGTACTTAAAAGTTCTGAAATATTTTTGAATTAATTAATTATATTATTTAATACTCTGTACCTCAGTTTTCCCACTTGAGAAAGATTTTATTGTTAAAAGACATTTACTTACCTAGAAGGGCTACTATGAGGCTAAATGAATATTTTAAAAATATTTAAAGAAGGATAAAGAAAAGCATGGAAAAATTGGAGTTTGAAATAAAAATTAAAATAAAAAGAGAAACAGGAAACACACAGAGAAGGAATCGAAGGTTATTTCCACATAACAGGACAGGAACTGACAATGTAGGATATGCACAAATCTTGGATCCTCAGACATGTTTTTCATTCTGCTCGTAAGTAAAACACCTGCAGATGGAGGGAACCTGTACTGAGAATGAGCACTTTAATTTTCCTGTTGATTTCATATTGATCAAATCAGTTCTGTAAGAAATTTAGTGTCCCTCTCCCAACAAAAGAAAAAATGTGCTTCTCAGAGTTTCCAGGAGCTGAAGCAATGATCCAAATCACAAAAAAAAAAAAAGGAAAAAAGCCCTGAGAAAGAAGAAAAGAGAAGTCAACTCAGATATAAACCAAGATAAATATGCCCAGTTCAGAGACTGTGAGGACATGATAGGGTGTCTTCATGCCTTAGTCTGTTAACTATTGAACATATAGTTGGGTTTGCAGCTGAAAAATCATAAAATCATTTCTAAATATTAATTCATTTACATTTCACAGTCCACCAGTAAGATTTAACCAGTACATTCTCCACAACTTGTACTGCTGACTACTTCCTGTCACACCTTGCTGCTAATGCCTCAGTAATGAGGCAAGGCACCTCTAATTGAAAGGTTCCATCCATTTTGGATCCAACATACTGTCCAGAACATATGTTAAATTTCTGCAAAAGACGAGGAACAGAAATAATAAAAAAATGAAGCACATTTTTAAGGTACCTGCTGCTACATCTGAAAGCAGCTTTGCTGAGAAATCAAGTCTGAAATAGTCCCACCACTTTGCATTTCAGTATCTTTCACAGAAAAATCTTTTTTTTACTCACGTCAGCTAGCTGAGCTTTTAAACAACATTTGGGATTGTATCACTGATCCTGTTTCATGCCCAGATATGTTCAGACAGAATGTACAGCAAGTTAATTGATTTTTTGAGGTTTATATAGAACACCACAGAGTGAGGCTGGGGTGAGGATTCAGGAGTCCTGCCTCCCACCCTGGCACTGCTGTGTGCACCACTAGCCAGCCGCCATTCAGAGCTCCAGCGCTAGCTTAGCTTGTCTGGCCCAGTAATAATGAAAGGAAGAAAGGATTTTTCATTAGGAATTTGGAGTATTTTCTCATTATAACCAACCAGCATGACCAGAAAAAGAGCCCTGATGCAATCCGTGGGCCTAGTTCTCACTCCCCCGCCGGCAGGGCCTGAAAAGGCTGCCGGGGCCACAAGACCCGCTCCTCCAGGAGAGGGGAGGGAGAATGCACAGAACTAGATCCTGCCCATCAAGTCTGGTATCCTGCCTTCAGCACTGCCCAGAGCTTCATGGTTCAGGGAAAAGCAAACAAACAAACAAAAAAATCCCCCCCTGCTTCCTCCTGCCAGAACTCGTGGCCTGCAGTGCTGTAACCAAGGAAGCGGCTCTTCCCATTACTGGCAGCCAACCTTTCAAGCAGATGAGGATAGGGTAAGGATAAGCAAAGCAAAAATCCGACCTCCGATCTTGTTCTTCATGAGAAAGCTGGAAAATAGGGCAGGATGAGCATGACTTGGTATCTTAAGGACAGAGAAGGGCCCTCCTGGCTGGAAACAAGGGCAGCTGAGCCTGCGGTGGGGAGAAGATGGCAGCCCGGGGAGGTTAGCGCATAGAGGGTTAACGTGCTTTTCCATCCGCACTTCAGCAGGGTGCCCAGGGGATTGATTACTGCCCTCCCCAAAAGCAACTCATCTCCTTCCTCTCACGGTCACCCTCGACACTAAAGCAGCAGCCGAGGGGCCTTCTCCTGGAGAAGGCACAGCAGGAATAATTCTGCAAGGTCAGGAGAAAAGGGCAGAGGCCGAAGGGCAGGGAAGGTCAGCTCTAGGCAGGCAGGACGTGGAGCTGCCAGAGCGGGCAGAAGGTCTGTCCCTGGGTCCCCCAAGCGCTCCTGCCAGAAACTTAAGACGCACTTTGGGAGACCCAGCGATGGGGCTCATGGTAACCTGGAGTACTCAACAGCTGACGGTGTCTGTCCCGGGAGCAGGAGCAGGGGGAGGAGGAGGCTGCACGCTTTGTACCCGCTGATGTGACCATGTGTTGTTCTGATGGCGACAGCGTGGCCTCAGTGTTTTTTTGTGCAAGGGGAAGCTGTGCTCAGATAAAGAGAGGAGATTCCAGCTGAAGGAAGTGAAAACACCACCAAGTTTTTGTTTGCTGCAACACCACGTGTGCACCTTTTCCAATACAGAGAAAAGAAACAACATAAAGCCACAATGTAAAGTTGTGCCAGGCCATCAGAAGTCCTCAGCTGTGTGCTCCACTCCCTCATGGACTTGCTCAGCTCAATTCCTCTTTCACACATAGTCACAAGTGAGAGCAGATCTTACTGCAGTTAATGGAGTCTCGCCCCTGTACAACAGTCACAAGAGACAACCAGATCCTCTGTGTGACTCCGGGTCTCGGTCTTGCTGTTCCTGTAATGGGTGTAAATACCACCACATACGTTGAGTCAGGCTGAAGGTGTGCTCCTGGTACTCCTTCAGACTTGCTGTGACCCTGAAAAGGCACTGGGGGAACTGGGGAAGCAGAGGGGTTCACAACACTCCATACACATACCAAGGCCTCAGACAAGAATCACCTACATACTCCTTCCAACTCCAGTCTGACACGTGGTACTTTACCCTCTCTGCCATCAGATTTTCTCTTCCCTTACCTTTTTACTTAACCACAAATAATTCTGGAATTGAACTTTCCTGGCTGTGATTACATGAGTTTGCATAGGCCAAGAACACAGTAGATTCATTCTCCCTCTACCCTGATATCTACTCCTTCCATTAGACCTGTTGTCTGGTCTTGTTGTACATCCTTTCATACGACCTGCTTTCCACAATTCTGTGAGACATGGGTCACAGTGAGACTCAAGGCCTTCCTGAGCTCCGACACAAGCCCATCATTGCTAGTAGCTGAGCACAAGCCAGAGAAGGCAGGCAGCATTCTACCTGAAAGGCATGCTTCATCTGCCCAGATGGAGAGGCCAGGAAGATGAGAACATAAGCTTCTAGTACCAGATCATGCCAGTTCTCTGCTTCCAGCAAAAGTCAACTCATTCAGAAGAGAGCAAAACAAGTTAAAGTGTAACTAGCCAGTTGTAAAGTGGGAGTAGACAGAAATATTCCTCTCTTTTCTTCCTCGACAGGGCAGCCAAAGATATGCTGTTACAGTGAGAACTTTTCTGCCATAAATTTGAGCCTGCTTTTTTCCCTCATCTGATCTCACTTATCTCACCATGGTTTCTGGCTAGTAGCAGGGAAACAAGAAATTAATTTAGATACGATGTTTGGATCTGGAACCAAACTTTCTTAGAACACAGGGACATTTGCTTTTCTGTATGTTTTGATTTAACCCATTATTATGCTACATGAATCCAATAAAAACTCTGAATACATGTCTGACTCTCCCCGAAGTTAGAGCTTTGAAGCTGTTGTTTCATCTTTAGCAGAAAAATAAATGGAAACCAAATAAAAATAAGGAGAGGGGAATAGAAAGGAAACTTACAGAACACCTTCCCAAGGGCAGCTGCTAAATCTTATGAGAATGTGCTATCCAGAACTTTGGAATATCACCTTTCCCTTTAAGATACTACAGGTCCTGGTTATGAAAGTGCGTAACTGGGATGCACAGCTGGGACACAACTTAATTCCCAGTACAGCAAAGCATAGTGTGATTTTTCCTTATCCTTTTTTATTATCCAGAGAGAAAGAACTACTCCTTTTTTTCCCTGAAGTTAACCCTTTGCCTCTGATGAGGAAGCCCAAAGAAGCAAGTTGGCTGCACAGGACTCGGAGGCTACAGAGGCTGAAAGAGGAAGGCATGAAGCATTGCCTTTTCCTCTGAATGTGAGCAGGCACTGCTTATTTTGGGCACGAGTGACTTAGGATTTGAAGATATTCGCTGGCGTGGATTTAATCACCATGCTTTTTAATTACTTCTCTGCATGATGGACGAGGTTTTTTGTTGAAATGAGGTCACAGTGTTTTACCTTTTCCTCCCATGCTGGGACTATTTGCTGTGTCAATTTGTGTAGCTTAGAAAAATATATGCACATCCTCTGAGCTGGGGCCTGGCACCATAAAGCAAAGCCAATTTTGGCTTCATCCACTTGGCAGTTAGTGAAAGCCAGAAGCTTTTGCATGCAGGCTGTGTTGGTGCACAGAGTGCTCTACTCTGTGCTGGGAGGAATCACTGCAGACACCTCTCCCTGGCGACAGTGGACATGGGGCAACTTCAGCCTCAAAAGTATAGGGTAACGGTGTGCCTCGCAAGGACCTATCTCTCCATCCTCACACAACCATCCCACGCTGGAGTGTAAGAGGGATCCTGGGCTCATCTCTCATGCAATTTCAGGAAAAGGCAAGGCCTCTGGCCCTCTGGCCCTTGGCAGCACCATGAGACAAGCCCACCACCCTTGTAATTTCTGTCATTCCAGTCACCCCCTGTGGAGTAGCTCTGGATGTGTGTGCTCAAAGCTGCCCTTCTTGACCTTCTCTTTCTTTTCAGTTCTCCTCATCTTCTGCACAAATAACTCCAGTCTTTCAACAGCAGTTCAAGTAAAACTAAGAATTTCAAGAGAGGGAGGACACTGCTGATATGTACGAAGCCCAAAACGTATCTGCCAAGCTCTAGAGACTTGAGCCAGCTGGTCTGGGCAGGGTGGAGAGGGAGGGAGTCCTACGGCAATGCACTGCCCAAATTTGATTGAGAGATAAAAGCCATTAACGTGACAACAAACACAGGGAACCACCTCTCATTTGCACACAATCAATGTCTCTGGCCAGTTTTGATCAATGGCCTGGCTGCAATGTGCACTGAATGGTTAGACTTCAGTCACTCAGCCACCCAAGTCAGCCCTGGAAGAAAAGGAAATACCAGACACATCCATTTGCTGCTTTCCCCAATCTGACAACCATTTATGTATGGCCTGCCCCAAAGATGGGCTGCTCTCTTGTCCCTGACCTTGGCTGTAAACTCTGGCTTTGTTGTTACCTTCAATAGACCCTCCTGAGCCTGGTCAATTGTCCTCTGAGCCTGGCACTGGATAAAGACACATCAAATAGCATGGAATGAGGGGCTCTGGCAATGTGCCAGAGACCCAACAACTCATCAAGGCCCTTAAAGCTGGGAGAAGATGTAAGAAGCAAGCAGGACTGCTACAGTGACAACATTGTTTGTTGAGACCCCTAACCTCTCTGGCTCCACAGTATCAACATGGTGAAGACATCTGATAAAAAAGTGTGACTTGAGTAAAATAACTCCTGTCCTTGCCAAGCATTAATCTCAGTATCTTTGGAAGGCTCTCCCAGGAGGCCATGGCCAAACCCCAACATACAGGGTACTCTCTGTGCCTGTGCCCCAGTCCCTTGCTTTTTGGGAATGAGAGCCTGGAGAGGTCAGAAGCTCCAATCACACCAAATGAAGCTGTGGCAGACAGCCCTAAATTATTAATGTCTTTAAATACTAAGTGCACTCAGGAACCAATTCAGCTTGCAGCACACAGGCTGTGCATCGACAGGGTCCCAAAGGGGTTGTAGAAGAAAATTCTCACTAAGGACTGTGAAGCAGTAATTCCATTTGCACTGATGTATTTGTCTCTCCCATGGACAGAGGATGCACACGGTCATGAATCACTGCATTTCTAAGCATGTCCACTCTTTTCTTGCTGTTTCAGTCACTCTTTGTCCCTGAGAGAGACACAGCTCTCCTAACCAGAAGCTCCATTTCATTCAACTCCAAGAAGGCAGCCTTGCAACCCAGGAGAAGACAGACACCCTTCAGTTATACGGCAAGAGCATCACACCTCCACATCTCCAGTCTGACTTCAGTAAGGGCTCCTGACTCTGTCTCTGGAAAGACTGCAATTCATTAAATGCAGCTCTGCTATGCACACTTTGATATTTATCTTTAACCACATCCCTTTAAAACCGACCTTACTGACAGCTTACTTCTGTAAGATTCCATTTTGCAATTCATTTAGTTTCACCCCCCTGTGACTGTGGTGGCTTCTACCTCTGGCTCCTCTGGCTACAGACCACTGGCATGACTGGCCTGCAGATAACAACTCTGACTTGGATGCTGTTAACAGTTTGCTGTTTGCATGTAGTTTTCATTTTGTTTCAAGAGAAAGTGATGCTGATTTTTGCTCCTGTTTCACCATTTGGCAGAAGCATGAAATTCTGCATGTTGTAGGAAACAGGAGGAAAGTTTTAACTTCAACTGCCTGGGACGTACACGCACAAACACCACACTCAAAGTGAATGCTCCTCCTGTTGATCTCCTCCACACCTGAATTTTTCTGTTCTCTTTCTCTACTATTCCGGGAATGCACCTCTTTCACTTCTGCTCATCTCTCTCCCACACCCATAGGCATGCACCGATTTGTTATTGTTAGGTCACTTGTGATTACAGGTCTGGATACGCTGGTTTATTGCAGGGCTGTCCCTGGCTTGATAGGCTGTTTGCTGTGTTGTGATTACAGTGCCTAAGCCTCATTGTTCCAGTTTGCTCTCTTTCACACACACAAACCACCACAACATAGCTATTTTGAAATGGCAAACACAAAAATTGACTTGGGCTTTGCAAACAATTTGAAAGGGAATGAGGAAAAAGGGGGTTATGTGCCCTGGAAATGCCAGCTTCCCTGCCCCGCCTGACTTCTCCGAGTGTTTGCTGTCTTTTCTGTGGTACTGGACCATAAAGCTTCAAGTGCCACAAAAGCTACATGTCCGTTTGCTTTGGCTGAAGAAGTCCAGGCACAGCATATTCATCTGGGAAGCTGTTAGCTGGGGTTGGGGAAAACCACTGGTCCCTTTTGGCTGCACAGACATTGGCAATAGCTCTTACAAGTTAGATTTGGCTTCCTAGAGCAACAGGCAACAAACACAAAGAACTGAAAACCTCTAAAAATTGTTATTGGTGTATTCACACTTATAAAATATAGCAGCAACCATCCCCTCACCCCCCGAAATGTGTCTTGGGCCCCTTCCAAAAACAGGGGGATTTCAAAAGCAAACCTACACCTACCCTCACAGCAGACAGAATTTCCATTCTATTTTGAAAAGTCCTGTGTATACCCCCACTGCATTCCTTCTCTTCCCCCTCCCACCAAAAAAAAAAATAAGGCAAACTTCTGGGCACAGCTTAAAAGCCACAAAACTTCCTCCATGTGTGTATTCTCCAGCTCCACTGCAGATATTTGGAGTTACATAAAACTGGGCAGTTAGTGATTCTGGCAGCTGAAAAATTACAAAGTTCAGGGGCTGAGGAGGGTGTGGGCCAAGCTGAAGTTTTCCAGAGCATCGTACCAGATGGAGCAGAGGAAAAACGCTTCTCTCTCGAGGCTCAGGAAGGTGGAGTTAGAAGCTCTGAACCTGGAACAAACTTCAGCGAATGTTCTCCATTCCCTGTTGCCTGTGAACGCTTGTATCAGCAGGGCTGGTTATCAAAGATGGTTTGGACCTCACAAAGAAAGCAACAACTGTGCCTTTTTATATGTGGCAATGCAATGCTTTTACAGCGACATGGCAGAGACTGACATGCTCCAGTTGACCCTCATTAGCCAGAGCTGTGCAAGCCTTCTCCCTTATGAACCAGCAGCATGTTTCCGTTTCCATTTCCATCTGGATGGGTGATGTGGTAAAGATGAAATAAAAAATGCATCATGTAATAAACTGCACTAGCTACCAAATGTGCTCCCAATCAGTACATTTACACTAGAAGATGGTTTTGTGTTAAAAGATCTGTTTACTGGGATGGTGCTAAATTTAGCTGTTACATTTAAAATTATGCCTGAAAACAGCTAAATCCTAAAATTTGGACTCAAAACTATCCCGGTAGGAACAGTCACCCTTGTTATCTCCTCTGAGTGCCAAACAGTGTGTTAGTTAGCACATGTCTTAGGATGTTGGAATTTTTCAGTGTAAGTAGTCCTAAATGGGTTTTAAAACATCCTGGTTTAGTCAGGCTTAATTTTCTAGCTCTGGGCAGGGTCTTAAAGCATGCTTTCAGCTCTGACTAGCTGTGAGCACAGTAAGGACAAGATAGCCTTCAACCATGTGTTAGCTAACAAATACTGGAACATTGTGTTCAGTCTTAAGGCATACAATGCAAGAACTGGGCAAAGTGCAGTGAAGTCCAGTGGAAAGATGCTAAAATGGTTAGGGGCTGAAGCAGGTGACATACGGAGAGAGGCTGGAAGAACTCAAATACTTGAGCCTAGAAAGTCTAGAAAAGACTAAGGCAGGAGACTGTATGAGAAGACAGAGTATTTGAATTTGATTATTTTAATGAAGATGCTTACAGAGAAGTAAAATTTAGACGTTATAAAGAAGATGATTTGCCCACTAGTATCTGGAATAATTAAATTCATATGAGTAAAAAGCAGCCATTTGAGTTTTGATTCCCATTGCTATCTGAAATGGAAACCAGCCCCAATGACCTAGAGAGGAACACGCTGTGTTTATCACAGTACCAACTACTACAAGCAACTGACTCACTTCATACTAAGGATGGGAATTTGTTTTAAAGACTGAATTTTCTGCACAGTGTCATCAATGGAACAGGCATGGCAAGGTCAATTCAGTCATCTAACTAAATAAAGTAACTACTTATGTGCTATGTGGTCTTGGTCAAGTCACTCAAAAGCTGACCACTTGAGATTATGGTTCTGCAGCAGTCTAAATTAAACTAACAGCTGGCTTATGTGGTCCAGCCTGGCTATGCATTCCCATCCCTGCCTTACACCCAACACATTGCTCATCACACCATTCACCAAGCTGTACATCCAGGTCAACGTGAAGCTCACCTAACAAAAAGTAACACACCTTTTTGTACAAACCAGGATCACAATAACGGCATTTTCCATTTCATTTTAGATAGCTGCAATTTTACTCAGGTTTGAGGTTGCTTTTTCTCTTGGAAGGGAAAGGAAAGTTTTGGAAAATTCGGGCAAGTGCTTACTCTTATAGGCAAAATGTAGTTTCAACATGCTTTCTGTGTTACTGTCAGTTCACATTCCTTCAGAAAAAGTTGAAGTGAAAATTAATGAAATTCAGTGACTGTTTGCTAGAAAATATTTGCTTTATAATGAAAACACAGGCATGCCGTGACAATGCTTAGAATGAAAGGCTAGAAGCATTTCAGACACTTTAATATCTTAGAGAACATTATGCAATTTGTTACTTAAATGCCATTATGAAGCTACATTAAAAAAAAAGAACAGACATAACAAATAACTATGAAAATGGCCTTTTTTCCCCCTGTAGTAGGGCCTGTAGAATCCAGGGTTCTGATCCCTGTAAAACCCTCAGGCTGGCAAGCAACTATGGGGCTTGAAGTTGCAATCTCCAGCTGCAGCAAGGCTCTCTCCCTCCGTGCTGGAGCCCCCTTGCAGACTGCGCAGACCTGCACAAGACATTTTTTTTTCCTCTCTGTCTGGGATCTGGCAATGACCTCCTGCAGCCTTACTGCTCTCCCCACCAGCCTTTTCTCCAGGCTCTGTGTTGACCTGGCAAATGCTTCTAGCTGTAAGGAGATGAAAAGAAGGTAAGGAAAAAATGGGGAGAAAAAAAAAAGCAAGCCCTGCAGATGAAAGTCTGAGGCAGTGTTTTCCTTTCCAAAGTGCTGCTACATTCCCATAAGCTTGTGGTTTCCTGCATTCTGCTGGAGGGCTTTTTTTTTTTTCCTTTTTCTCTTTTTTTTTTTTTTTTAAATCCTTCTGGTGATATCTGAAGAGGGAAAATGTCCAGCACTAACAGGAGGCCTTTTGTTCTATTCGTTTCTAAGTGGACTTTAACCCAGTTACTACAGACTGAGTCACTGTAGAAACAAATAAAATAAAAGCTCTCTGTTTTGTCCCTCTGGACAGGTCAGGGACATGTTAAGTTCTCCCTCTCCTGCTTTCTGGAAGCAGTACTAGACCTGGCATTACACTGCAATAATAATGAACATAGTTTATGGCTGTTCTTTTTTATATGTCCTGGCAACCCCTACAGAGTTGATATTCCAATAGAGCCAGCATTTCATTAAGAAAATAAATGCACAAGGGGCGTATCTTTTGGTAATGAGGTGAAATTAAACTGGAGTAAGGCTGCCTACCAGGGACCAGTAAGATGTGGGTAAGCGTGACACATATAGGTGCATGTCTGAGCTATTCTGGTACCTTCTCAGATCTCAAATATTTTAATGATTCCCAGCAAACAACTGCTTGTCTCCAAATAGGACTATAAGATTCCCTTGCTATCAGGCTGAATTTTAGTCTAAATCTGAGAGTTTAATTTCAGTCATTCCTTGCAGTTCTGTTTGCTATGAAAGTTACATCCTGCCACCATACACCAATGTTAGGGTAAATCATTATTTATTTAAATTGAAACAGACCAAAAAAAATAACCAAAACACCCTATGCATAGGCCTGTGGTTCCCTGGGGCTAACTGATCTCTGGAGGCTCTGGAAAGTTTGTGCACTAGAAGATTGCTCCTCCTTTTCCTCTCCTCCTCTCACCAGCCCGCCTTCCCCGAAAACCTTTTTAACTCTTTAGTGTTCTCTGATTTCTGAGCTCTCAGCCCTGGCAAAACAGCTGCCTGTTGTGGCAGGCAAGCACAGCAGCACATTGTAGGCTTGCTTTCACTCCTCTTTTATACCCTCCACTACAGCTGGTTACTCGGTTACTTATGTGAAGCCATTGTGTTGTTTTCCCACAGCCCTCCTCCTGGTCCAGGGTATTCCAATTCATTTTTAAAGTTGGGATGTTTTATATTGGGCAGAAATTATTAGCAGGTGGGCCAAGAATACATTTTTCAGCTGGGGAACGGGCATGCCTGCAAAGCTAGGACAGCGATAGACAGCAACGCTTAGCAGAGAGGATTTTGGACGAGAACGTGACCTTGCTGTGCTGCACGGAGAACTAAACACGGCGAAGTCAAGCCTGTCCTGGGCCATGGGTGTGAGTCAGCAGCAGTTTCACATGTGGCTGGTATTGTGCTGGGCATGGGAGGGCAGAGAGCACAGAGCCAGGACTATACTGATGCCAGAGCTGTTATGCAGAGTCAGGACTGAGCTCAGCACTGTGCCAGGCCTCCTGCTGCTCCTCCTTCTCTCTCCCATTTCCCAGCAAACCACAGCACTCCGGGACTGCGTGCCTGGCACAAATGGCACATGTTCCCACACCTGCTCTGAGCTGTGCGGAAAGACTTCTAGCTGTTGAGGTTTGCTAGAGAACAGAAGTACTTTGGCCGTGCCTCATTTTGCTGGTTCGATTTCTTGTGCCAGTATTGTGATTCCTCAATCTTGAAACGGTCCAGAAATGGTTGGCCAACCCCTTTTGCTCTGCCAGAACAGCTAAGAGTAAGGGTTTGCACAGCACATGAAGAGTGAATGTAACCATTACCCTGTTGACTTCTTAACGCTGTATTCTGTTTGCAGGAGCCTAACAGTCTACACAAGCTGCAGTATAAGTGATGAAGAAAAAGTCCACTGGTCAGCAAAGGCTCCATGATCTCGGTCCTACTTAGCATCATAATTCTTACCTAAGGTTTCCTTTGGTTTATTCTGCAACAGTCACCAGAGACCAAAATATGGTCCAGATTTAGCATAGTTTGGGAGAGTAGATAGCTGCAGTACTCTTTCCTTGTTATAGCAGCAGCAAGGGACACACAGACAGCCTCTTCCCTTACCTTGCTCCTTGCTACTACAGTATCAGGGTTTCTCTGGGATGGTCCTCACATCACTTGGGCCAACAGAAAAAATCCAAAAGAAATTCCATCCAAACTAGAGATCTGGATGGGTTTCACAGCCTGTTAAGAGCAAGTAAAGCAGCAAAACATTCCAAAGTTCAGATGGCAGATTCTTTGGGACAGTTTCCAAGCAAATTTATGTTCATTTGTTGGCTGAATCCAACTTTAAATGGAAATTAGAATGGTGAACATGGGGAGAAATTTGTGACCAGCAGAAGCAAAACATCTGGTTTTTTTACGGGAGACAACTGAACTCCAGATGTTGTCAACATCACATAATTCTAGAAGTGCCAATCTCTTTGTGGGTTGCCCTGAGAAAGGTCATGTCACTGAACTCTTGGTGACTGAATGTTTTTTGTACTAGAAAATCCACTCCCAGATGTGCAGTGCATGCTAGAGTTTGATGCAATTTGCTTTGCTATCAGATTAGATGGAGGGGGAAAAGAGATCCCAAGGAGATATCTGACTTTATGAGACAAAGCTGATCTCACAGCTCCTGAGTGAGTTGTGCGTGTGCTCATTCCTCCTGAAAGCTGTTGAACATGCTCACTGCTACAGGATGCTGCCTCGAGGTGTTGGCAAGATAATCCAATACCTTCACCTCAGCCTGGCTGGTTTATAGGAACGGCACTCATCCATATAGATATGGTTTACAAATCAGAGCTGCTGCTGACCCTGACTTTATGTTCCTCTGGAGGACACCATGCTACTGAGAGAAGTACTAACCTAAGTTGGTGCTACAGTGTTCTTTGCCAGAAAACTGTGTAGGCAGCAGGAAAACACTTCAATCTTCTTTCATGACAGAGCTCTTTCTCAGTTTAGGGCAGTAACAACTGGGCTCCTTAGTTCCAATATCACTTCTTTTGCCTCTTAACCTTTGAGTCCCTGACACCAATAAAATGCCGACAATCGATTTTAGAAGCACTCTAACTCTCACATCACGTGTCATCTCTTTCCCTTCTCTGTTTCACACATAGAGCCTGTAGGCTGTGTTTGTGCATGTGACAGAGGGAGGGGAAAGAGATGACACATGATCTGAGGCTTACAGTAAGACTACGTGCATCTGCTTTGGGACGCAATGGTATGGCACAAATGACTGCAGTGAGTTTGTATGACACAGAGGCACATGACTATGCATACCACTGGTTGCTCTATGAAGATGTCAGTGGAACTGATTTTCTTCTGTAAAAGCTGCTCTCCCTGCCAGAAGTTGGTTTTTTTCTGTTGGGTTTTTTTTTTGTTGTTTTATTTTTTTGGTCAGAACTCTGCTATTACTTTGCGACATGGAAACCTTCTTAATGAAATCTGGTTTTTTGACACTGTAGGTACTAGGAATGCTTAAGAATTATTTGTGTACCATTTGATCCAGTCAAAATGTGCAGCAGTGATACGCAGTGCACATTATACACTAAACTGATTAGAAAATGGGTATAAGCAATGGAATAATATAACTTGCATCCATTTGCCATTCAAGAAGGGATGCACAAAAGAGTCTGTCACTTAATTCAGTAGGGTCATCAGCGGGTCTGCCTGGGAATGTATTTACAAAAGGGCACATTATGGCTTCAGGGCTTGTTGGAGTGAAATGGGCTTAAATATGAGTGTGCATATGAATTGTTCTATTTTATAACTTCTAAATTGCTCTTTCTGATACACCTCACCCTCCAGTGACCTTCTGCTGAGAAATTAACTTAATCCAGGCACAAACTGAGTTTCCCAAGCAGCGATGAAGCACATCGCTATCACCAGGGGCTGTTTTCTGCCTATTTGCACCTAACGCAAAACTTTAGTTACTTTTTCATTTTTATAACAACTGAAGTCAGTTTATGAAGAGTTTTACCAGTTGCTCACGCCAGGCTGCAGTGCCTACATTTAGTATGTCATATGCTCCAGTATGAAGTTTAAAAAGATTTTGCATCAAGAAACAAATGGCAAAAAATTCCAGAAAGCAATTTGAGCAGAGGACTGGATTTCTGCTGAGACCTTTGACAGTAGATTCTTTGGCTTCCAGCTGATCAGACAGACTTTCAGCTCCTTGCTGGCTTTATTCTCGCGTGATCTGAAGGCATTTGGATAGCACATTTTAAACCAACTGGTTGTTTTCTCAGAGTCTACACAGGGGTCGGGGAGAAAGGGGAGTATCTTTCTTGCTAATGTTAGCCAGACAATGGCAGCTTAACTGTAAAGCCCCCTAAAAGAGAATAAGCCTATTGTGTCCCCAGTGTGTTTCCCACATTTCAAAGGCCACTAAGTAGCACCAGCATCTTTGCCTCTGGGTTACTGAGAAGACAGACTCTTATGCTTATTAAATGATGGCTTTCCCTAATGATTTGAAACAAAAAAGGCATACACATACAATGCTAGAGATGTGCACATTTAAGGCTTCCCCTGCCACAAGGTCAAACACATGAAAAGACACAACAAAAAGTTTGGCCCCCGAGACACCAGAGTAGACCCACTTGCCCATCTCTCCCACACCAGCCCTTACTCTCTTTTCTGCTGCCAGAGTCCCTGATTCCTGCACAATTAAGCGCGGCACCAATGGCATTTCTGCTGCCTCTCCTTCCACTTGGCTTCACTGCTGAGAAAGGAGCTTGTTCGGCAGGGAGGCGGGCACTGCTGCCTGAATAGTCTCTGAAGCATTCATTATCTCCCGCCTAATTACATGGCCGGCATAGTGGTGTTGTTGTGGGAACATTGCATCACATTAATCAGCAAGGGGATGTGCCAAGATGAAAGGGTCCCCTTGTGTCTGCTCTCTGCTGTGGAAAATGGGCAGGAGGGTGGGGGAAAGAGCGGGGTATTTATCAAGTGGCGAGGGAGGGAAGGCACAGCGGGTGCACCCGAGCTCAGCCTGACTAAACCACCATCTTCCCAGGCCAGCGCTCCCGTAGCAAATACACTTCTTCTGTTCACGCATGGTGATGGCCCAGTAGCTCCAGAGGCTGAACGAAATCCTTTAGCACAGCGCAGGTATCAGCAAGAGCGGTGAGGCGGCACGCTGCTCAGTTGCTCCCGGAGGGAGCGGGAGCTGATCTTCACCCATCCTGCTCTCCGCCCTCTCTGATCAGAAATGGGACCACCTGTTTCAATAGGCTGGGATTTAGCTGCAGCCTGGACATGGGGCTTCACAGGAAGGCACTGTCCCTCGTAACACCCTCCAAACACACTCTCCTCCAACAGTCTCCAAGCCAAGTGTTAAGTAGTAGCTGTGATGAGCCTCCTGGATAAAAGTCAACCTAGTACCCAAAACCAAAAGTTTCATTTCCTAAAGCCTGCTGGTAAGAACTCCACCCGCACAGTATAATTTTTAAATGGACTCTGGAAATCTAAGAAGAGATCTCATTTCCTTCTATCTTTGTCCCACTTGCAGGGCATCTGAAGGCTTTGTAAGGCTTTGCATAGATGCTTCTCTGTGTGTTGCGACTGGGGGGAGGGTTGAGGCATCTACACTGTGACTGCTTGGCACCCTGCAAAGTACTGGGTCAGACTGGAATACCAAATGACAGTCCTTGGCTGAGCTGCTTATTGCTGGGAGATGCGACAGCAGTGCTCTAGGGAGAATAAGGAAAGGTAACAGAAAAATGAAGACATCGCAAATGCAGTTCTCTGGATCGGTTAGCCTCTCCCATTCGCTTTTGATTCAACCAATTCAGGTCAGCCCTTTTTAAAATCCTCCAAGGCCTGGGAGCAGCTCATGCTCAACTCTATTCCGGTTTCCTTTCCTGCAGGCCTCCTGTCCATCACAACTTTTCTGCCCTTGGGCTGTGCTGCAGGTTAACTTCAATTGCTTCGAATTGAAGCGTCTTGCCTCCAAACCCCATTGTTTCAGCAATGCGTCTGGCTTATTAATGCAGGCTATTAAAGCCACTTTGGAAGCAGATTTACTGAGATGCAGATAAGTTTATCTGCCACAAAGTAGGTGTGAATGCCAGTTCCTCCTGCAGCAACTGTTGCCAAGTCCTCCCGCTGGTATCCCATGCTGTTCTGCAGACAATTGGGGCAGCTTGCTTATCTGTGTGCCACCTGTTGTGCTGGAGTCACCCTGACCCAGTGCCACCTTTCTATTCAAATACTGTTGCCTGGTCAGGTGGTGCTCTTTGGGTTTCAGCACAGAGGGACCATTGCTTATATCGACACCGTCCTGTCCTAAGAGACTTGCCTTCGTTGCCCTCTGGTGAGAGGAGTATATACAACAGGGCCTATCAATATTTTCTATTTTTCTGAGGGAGACCAAATGGGACCTGCTTAGGTTACAAGTGGAAACCAAACCAAGGAAGGGCAAACTTCCACTTAATCTTGTTGCACATAACATAAATTAACTGTATGAAGCAGGAGGGAACATTTAATATAGCTTAACTCCAGATATCATCTCTCCATCCTGGGCTTTTAATGCCTGCAGTGTTGCTCTGGTTTACCTCCAGTTCGTGATCTTTGGGCACAAGAAGAAAAAATCTCCACTGTGATACAGAAGTTGTTTAAATCCAGCATGGGGACTGCAAGGCCAAGCAGCTTTCTTAGTCGCACTACCACAATCCCTGGTTTGTTTTTACGCTTGTTCGAGTGCTAGAGATTCACACCAGCAAAAAGCATCTCAGCCTAGATTCCACGTTTGCCAGGTTTAACAGAATCCTTCCTCTGTCTGTTGGGCACACACATCTTTTCAATAAAGCAGCTTTGAGAGCTGTATATGCACTTCCTAGGTCCTGTCTCCTTAGTCTTTAGCTGACCATCCTCCCTTAAACACAGGCCCCTCAGTACTTTATTAACCTCTCCTTCAAGCCACCAGGACAGTGGTGCTCTAGCCATCCCTTTCCCAACACAGACCCAGGAATTCCAAAAGATGGAGAGCATTTTGCCAGGCCCACGCTCATTAAAGACTGGCAAAAGTCCATGGGACTGGAAGCCGAACCCCAAACAAAGCACAGTGCTACCCCCAGTAGTATTAAAGTTATTATCTAAACAATAACTAACTGATCTTTCCATCTTGCATTTGCCTGACAAAAGGGAGATACTGAACTTCGATCACTGCAATGTATCCTGTGCTAAAACTGGCCAGTTCACACTGGAGGAAAAAAGCCTGAGATAACATAGTGAAAAAACTCTAGTCTCTAATCTACCAGATAGATAAAAAGACAGAAGCATGAGGAAGACGTCCTACAGCATGATACAGGGGAGATAATGACAGGGAAATGTGTCAGACTTTATAATTACTGCTAATGAGGTTAATCTAAGGGCAACTAATCCTGTGGGAGAACATGGTGGCTCTGTGATCAAGGCCTCTTCTGAAATACAGGAGTCTTCTGCAGCCCTCAACCCCTAAATGCCTCTCCTCCTTCTGTGACATCTGCTGCCCTCAGCGCAGAAAAGTGTCCTGTTTTCACGGAGCCACCCCAGCAGCACGCAATCGGATGTTCCTACCCCCACAAAGCCAGCGGCTTATCTGCTGGCAACCAGCACCCCAAGCAAAGCAAGGTTTGCCTCCTGCTTGCACTACCTCCCAACCACAGAGGCACAAGCTCATGGGCTCGCTGCAGCGCCTTGGGAAAGGGCCTACTGATTTATGCTTTGCCGCCACTGCCCAAACCCGCATGGACGCATTCCTGTGTGACCTGCTCTAGGTGGTCCTGCTCTGGCAGGGGGGTTGGACTAGGTGATCTTTTGAGGTCCCTTCCAACCCTTAACATTCTGTGATTCTGTGATTCCAGGGCTTGAGCTTCCTTTTGGCCCGTGAGTCAAGGCACCGGGAGGACCAAATGCAGATGTAGCCAATGAAGAGCTCTAGGAAGATTCCTAGAGTAAAAGCCAGTTCAAGTTGCCACCTCCTCTTCTTTTTCACGTGTCCCTCTCACTGCCACACTTATGGTGGCTATACAAGACATTTCTGCAGCAACCTTTCTGTAGTAAATGCTCTGTAAATCACAGTGTTTCTTCAAGTTTTGGGAATATAACTTTGAAACTGGTTTTTTTTTTCAGAGACAGCAGAAAAGCGATGGTACAAAACAATCATGGGAATTTCTTGTTTTGACACAAAATTTTGTTGTTTCTGAAGAGGAAAACTGACATTGCAAACATTCCCCTCCCAGCAGAAGGAAGGAGAATGGGGCAAGTGGTTGCCACACCCAAAGCACTCCAGCCCTGCAATGGAAGCATCTGGAAAGGCCTCTGTGCTGCTGAGGCACATCTGCACAGCCCACAACAAGTCCCAAGCACAGATAAGTTCTGTTTCACAGTTTCGGTCCCACTCTTCTTCTGACAGCTTTCTTTAAAGTCCCACAGCACCCCTTTCTCACCTGGAAACATCATCTCTGGCTTTTCTTTCTCCTTGTCTTAGTTTCTGGTTTCCAAAGGACTGTCAACTGAGAACCTCTTTTCTCCCTTGCCTCTATACTTCTGTTAACGCTGTTTTACAGATTCTGTTACAAAAAGTAAAAATCAAACTTGCATGAAAAAAGAACTCAAGCCATTTGACAGTAACTGCAGCATTCGTGCCTATCTCTTACTGGTGCCAAAGGTGAGGGGAATTTTAGTAATTCAGTAGATAGATAAGATAGGGGAAGTTATTTGATTTAGTATTTGGCTGTACCATGTTTCTGAAATCCTGTGCAGCTAAAAAAATGCTAATGGTCACATGATGCATTTCTTTAGGTAAATGAAATAACTTTTTCTAAAGTGATATGCTCATTCCAGGTATAATTAACGTATTTTTAACACTTTACTGTAAGTTCCCCTTTAAAGGAAGCTCTTATCCAGTGGCGATTTCTAAGTAAGTTATTTCCCTCCCTCCACATTCCCCACACTAACACCAACGGGGCTCACAAGGAAATCCCAACAGGCCGACTGTTATTCAGTCCATTTCTGCATTTCTAAGGCTCATCGACCTTTCTTTTGTCAGATAAAAGCTTCCCATCTCTTTAAGCCCTTCATTCTCGAAATAGTCCCACAGAAAAGTTGACATCCTTGGCAAGGAGAGTGAAAAGCAGCTTGTCTGCCCTTCCCAATAGGCCAGGCTGTGGTTGGTTTAGCCTGTTTAAATCTCTCTCCTATTTATATGCTAATGTTCTGGTATCAGCAGAAAGTATAAACAGTGTTGTTTACAGCTCCCTATAGCCTGTGAGCACCAAGCTGCCAGGAGAATACTGTGTACTGTGCAAAGAGATGTATTTATTGACAATGAAAATGGCCACTTCTAAGACTATGAGAAACAAAACTGAACTGTAAAAATGCAGTGTCAGCCAACAGTATAACCACGCAAAACAGGACTGGCAAAAACCCCTTAGCCAGGGAGTCAGACATGGGCCCTAGGGAGCTACAAGATTTCCTATTTAACAGCGAGAGATCTGGGGAGACCTTCAGCACAGAGACCTCTGAGAAAAGAGAGCATCAAGTTCCTTGGCAAGGCAGCTTACATGCTCCATTTGCTATTACTGCAGATTTTTGTTAGTGGATAATGGCTCATAGCTTGGCTCATAGCTCTCCTGGATCCTGAAGTGAATTAAACTCTCCAAAGAAAAACAACATGGTCTAAAGGAGCAAGCACAGGAATTCTTGAGTTCAGATCTTGTCTCTCCAGTTTGCTATGTGACTTTCTTCACCAGTAGAGCACTAGGTCTTAAAAATAACAGTAATAGCAAAAAAACCCCCTCAAACCCAACACACAACAGTAATAGGAAAGCCAGGTAGCAGTGTGGATGTACATCAAAGATATTTATGCAATGTCAAGCTCTTTGGAAATATTAGGGGACTGAGCTCGTCTCTCCTTTACATCAGTTGACAAAATGTTGACAACTGCAATGGCACTTCCCTGATGAAAACAGGGGAAATACCTGCTCACATTAGCAATGTGTTATCTTCCAGTAAATAAATACTAAAAAGCTTTAAAAAATCCCTGTCTACCATAGTGCAATTCTCTCACAAACACAATCACTGACAAAAGAGGCTGGACTGGCTGAGATGGCAATCCTTACAGCATGGTGTTCTACTGAAAAAGGCTGGAACAATTTAAGTTTAACTCAGATTCCCCTACTGTGATGTATGTTTCAGCTTTCCCCAGGTGAGATTCACCTCTCTACTTCCAGGAGGGAAAGTGCCAGAGATTTCAATGGGGGCTGAAACCTCTTGTGAGCCCATGCCACCCGAGCTGCATCTAGTGACTGCAGTGACAATACTGCACTCTGCTTTCTTCGGAGGGGGACATCAGCGGCTGGATGACCAGTCCAGCTTGTCTCCTCAGTGGTCTAAAGCCACATCACGCCCACCAGTACTGCTGCTTCTCCTGCTGGGCAGCCTCAGACAAGGTGCCAAGAACTGAGTCTTTTTCTAGCACTCACAGTCCTGTAAAACCAGTGCAGAGGTGGCCGGGTAGGACAAAGAACTTGCTTGGCTGTTACTGAAGAATTGTGTGTGTGTGTGTATATATATATATATATATTAAATAAAATGAAGTAATCTCCTCAGCGACTTTTTATCAGCACTAAACGCATGAAAGGGTAAAATGCCAAGAGGACCACTTGCAACGATATTGTGCCTTGTCAGAGCAGCACAGTCACAGAAAGAGTTCAAGGCGGTGAACAATGAGAGTATTATATTGGCAAAGATGTGCTTTTCTTCCAGTGGGAATTCAGTTGCTAAGTGCATCAAGAGGATTTACAGCAACCCTTTGCTGTAATAACTAGACATAGGCCTGCATGAAAATCCCACATTTGGCTGTGGCACACTGGCTAAGACTACTCCGTCTCCTTCTAGTAGTGTGTTCCCAGAGAAGGAAACAGCTTATTTCTGCTACTACAATACATCTGAAATCAAGTAGTAGTCTGGTGGTGCCATGCCAAATTTTCCAAGGCAGAAAGTGTCTCTGTCTCCCAAGTTAAAGCAATTTGCATGTGGTCTTGCACATATTACTTACATCATCTTTTAAAGAAACTTAATCTAGCCAGTTTTGAGCTTTGGTGTCAATATAAAAGGGTTAAGTCTCTCCAGCCTGCATCGGGTGCCCCACGTGCATTATGCCGTGTATTTTGTGGGATTACAAGTGCTTATCAACAGTGCAAATAAACCAGCCCCATGCATTTATTCCACTCAAGACTGTCTGAAACTTGTTCATTTCTAATAATTGTCAGCTAAACCACTAAGCCAGGTGGGGAAGATGCCTACTGGAGCTGTTTTGTGCTCTACCAGTAGTTTCTACATCTCCTTCCATTACTTATTATTAATTAGTGTTCACAAAGCACCAGCAGTAAGAGACACATAAAGGCAGCTCCATAGCAAGGGGTTAACCTTTAAGCACAAAGCTTATCAATTAAGACCATAGTATGAACCGTGAGAGACATCTTGAATCTGAAGCCAGAAGGTCGGATTCTAGTGTTTGTATTTTTGTCATCTGTATCTGCGAGAGGATGAAAAGGCGTGTAAGAGTTTTTAAGGGTAGGTGGGTGTTTCGGTCAAAGAGAAAGCCGACATACCTAAAACTGTGAGAGAGAACTGTAGATGTACTTAGAGATGCGCCTACAGAAGTATTAATAAAGAAAAGGCTAGAATGTAGTCTTACATAATTCATTGCTGCTGGGACACAGGCCAGGAGGGAAGAATGGAAAAAACAGTCCATAAAGATGCCAATAGTTTCTAAGCAAAAACATCTGTTAAACTCTTAAAAACAGTCAGGCCTGTAGCAAGCTCAGCAACAGGAAAGCCTGCAGTTGATCACTCCTACCCTCACCAGCCCCATGAGCTCCTACCCCTGGGATCAGCGGAGCTTGGAAGATAACTGACACCATGAATCAAACACAGCTCCTTTCTTAAAGGGGAAAAGGGGAGGAACAGAGAGCCAGGATGGGTGTCCGAGTAAGACAAACGATTGTTTGGAATGGGGGTATGCAGGAAGAGTTACAAAAGAGTAAGGGAACATGCAAAGGGAGACCCAGTGGCTTAGCCACTCTGTCCCAAGGGGGCCTGTATGCTGAATTTCCATAGCTCTGTCCAGTCTAATTTTACATGTCTCAAGAAAAGGCCTTGCTCCCCTCGGGAAGCTGTTGCAAAATCTCACAAATCATCTTTGCCTTTTACATGACTGCCTCTTCCTTTGTGATAGTTCATTTAATTTTCTTCGTTTTCTCTTGATATTCAACAGTGCCCCTCGACATATCAGTTCCAAACAGCTATTTCTTCTTCCTGAAGGCATTTGTTCCCCTCTGCTGTCTTCTCTCAAGAAAGGTGATATCTTAGAAATATCTGTGGAGGTTTTATTTTGTTCATCTCTGCAGGATCTGCACCTGCCAGCAGGAAGGGAGCATGATTCTGCTGGATCTTACAAGGATCAGTGAAAGGGGGGCCTCAGCTGCTATATTACAAGAGAAGCATAAACTGGCAAAAGTTCTTACAAAGCAGGGTTTGGAGCCTTGCCTTCCCCATCTCGAATCATTTCAGGTGCCAATTTTGACTAATTGCTCATGTTAAAGTTTCTTTATGTAAAGCTTTATCCCCCAAGAAAGCCAAACTTCAATCAATGACAATAAAAATTTTAACTACTAGTCCTTGATTGGAGATTCCATTTTTGTTTCAAATCTAAGACTCCAGCAGCCTGCATTATCCATGGGAGCAGGCAGCAGTCTAGCAGTGAATTTCTGAGTTTATAAAGGATTCTATTTTAGAGTTAGTGGTGACTGAAATACCATGAGAACTGTATTTCAGTTCTCAAAAAAGGGTAATATTTGAGTGCTTGGACTTCAAAAGTATTTACCCTGCACTTTTGAAAATCTAAGCAAAATCCATCCCCTCCCTTAAACTAATCACTAACATTTTCCTAGCAAGAGTTGTTTTATATAAAGTCAGGCTTAAGGGTCAACATATGGCTTAGATTGGAACTCTTGCTGTGAAATTATCCATGCAGTCCACAAGCAGCACCTCTATAACAATAACAGAAGTGAGCATAGTAGTGGTTAAAGTGATCAGATGTTCAAAAACAAACTCTGCAGTTTTCAGTATTCATCACTTTTCAGATTTTGACCTGCTCTTGGTCTGCAATCCAAAATGGCATGTAGTGATTTGCTTCCTGGCCCAAACGCTCCCAGTCCTCAGCAGTGAACATCAAAGAAAGCTTGCTGCTCGACCTCTTCCAGCCTGCCTGACTCTCTGCTCTTCTTCCTCACCTTTTGCTTTTTTCATTAGATTAGCAGCTTTGAACAAGAAACTATAGTGCTATCTGAAGTTCCAAGGATCCATTTATCAATCTTCTCCACCTTCATTCTTGCTTTCTGACTATCTCTATAAACACCGTATCAGGAGAGGGTTTCTTGATAGTGAACTTGTTCGTGTTTCTAGTTGTGGAGTCATTTACCCTCACTTAACGTTGACGGTGGTACAAATGACATTACTAAAAGTAGTGATACTAGACATAGCTTCTTCGTGTCACACAGCTCAAAATGACTAACCAAAAGGCCCTATCAGTATCTTGCTTTTCCTTTCAGGTGTGGAGCAAAGTTTTCACACTGCATGTGAGGCACCGGATGACTTCAAAGACTGAGAAACACAAAAAGGCTTAGGAAGCTTCTTGCGTCCCACTAGTCCTCCTGCAGATTTCTAACCAGTCTCAACCAGCTGCCTACATCCAATTTGGGTTCATGAAGCCCCAATTCCCTGCAGGTCCTCTGGCAGCACACAAGAAGGGAATGGTCTCCAACAAAGCAGGAGTAAAGGGAACTTTTAACTCAACGTTAAGCCTCTTAAAAAATGAGCTGAGGTTCCTGTGAGATTTTATTAAATCTGCCAGCCTGTGAAATACTGCCCAGTGGATCAAAGACACAATGCACCCTTTCTTAGCTTCTGTTGAGCTCTTCATGGATCTCCAAATGGCAATAGGGCTGTAATGTCTCGTTAGGTCAGTCATTAAATACAAGGCACCCAAAAATTCACCAGAGACCAACAGTCAGGATGGGACTCTGCCATCCCTTCAGGAGCATGACGTCTGACCCTTTTAATTCATCTTTACTCCCTTCTACCCCAGTACACTGAGAACCACTCTCTGCTGCTGATGTATAAAACCCTGCCACGACAAATACTAAAAAGGGCAGCTCCATGCTGGCATTGATCCTGCCTTCATCTCACTGCATTCATTGTCTAAGAGAACAGAGGCAGGATTAGAGGGGGTTTAGAGTGCAACCAGGCAGTAAGATTAATAACTGCTCTTAGCTGCATTCATGATCAATTGAGTGTGTGTGAATCTACAGAGGACCTTCTCCAAACAACCAGTAGGGATGGTAGTGGCAGTCGTGGAACCAGAAATCCAGTAAAGTAACCTCAAGTTACACAGCATTTCTTGTAGGAAAAAATTAAATGTTTTGCTATCTCTTGATCAGCAAATACCGTGCTGTTTGTGTAGATCTGCTGGTACTTACCCCCAAACCCATTATTCACCCTGCCTCACTCCCTGGGAAGTCCACTGACTCCAGTGGGCATACAGGCAAGACTTATAAGAAGGAAAGTTTGCTGTCAGGAAAGCTTTCAGCTGCACATTTTAAATGTGCCAGCTTCTTTTTAAATAAATCGAACACCCTGAAGCCTACAGGATAGTATGTTTCACCAGATTTACCCCAACTTTATCTCCCACAAGTAAATGTAGATACATCACACAGTCTGGTTCCTTTTTCCTGGAGGGGTTAGCACTTCCTTTAGGAGTTCTAGTATACGTGAATACAAGATACAGCACACACAGAGTTCACAGAGGTGACCATCAAATGGGTTTCTTATTGACCAGCGCGTTGGTAAGACCTGACTGGTCAAAATTCTGTAGTTGCTAGTGTAAAAGTGAAAAATGCAGTTGCCTGTTAATGAAAACTGTCCATGTTTTACATGCATCGCCTAATTCTGTTAGCATCAGAGAACAAAGTGTTTTGGTAGCACTTGGACTGGGTGCTTGCGAAGACACAAGGGGTGACCTTGTCACACAAGGAGTGACCCCAGTGGGCACACTCACGCAAGGATTTCAGGACAACACTCTTTTGCATCTGAACATCACTTTTTCTTCTAGAAAATGTCAAAGTAAAGAAGACCAAGCTACACAAAGGAATGTCTATATCCACAACTGACATGGAGCTGGGGCAGCAGTTGGTCTACTATAAAACAGCTAAGGAAAAAGGTGAAAAAATAAGTTTCCCTTTATAATGGTCAACAATACCTTGCAGGCACGTCTGTGCAGCCTTGGAATGCCTGAAGACAGGTTTCAAAAATGTTGAGCCTTCCAGGCATTTTGCTTGGCCTGACAAAGGACTGGAAGGAGGGCACGTGGTGGCTTTGTCTTTACCACGCTCCCTAACACGTCCTCTAACGTGTCCTGCAGGACCCAAGTTCTTACTTCAAATAATGAAGCGTTACCTGACTAGTCAGCCCACAGTCTGCACACAGCAGCTGGCTCTATTCCCAAGCATTTAGAAATTGGCCATCCCTATTTAATTGAAACAGCGGGAGAATTTATGGAAGCAAAATTGAATTCCCTTAACTGATAATTGAAAGATTAACTTCTGGAGGGAATGCCTTGAGATTTTTAATGACCACACATGATCAGGACCTTAGTTTAATATCTCATTATCTACATAGTACTGACTAAAATAGTGCCAATGGTAGAAAAAAGGAGAAAAATGAAAAAGAAGAACATGTAGGCCTCTGCCATCTGAAATACAGTATAAAGAGGTCACTGCAGCAGCCCCACAAAATCCGTCTGCCCGAGGAATTTCTTATTGATTAACAATTCATACTGGCATCAGTGAGGAGTCCAGGAAAAACAGAGCTGCTCCAGTGTGTTTTAAAACAAAGCAAAACAGAAAATCCCACAAAACCCCCACAGGCTCTTGTTTTCATTAAGCCAAGTGCCACTGGCTTCTGCAGACCTTAACCAAGGTCGTTAATGGTCGAACTTGGGACTGCCTTTATGAGACCACCATATGAGACTCATATTCACTCTTCATAGTAATTTTAAATTCTGTTTCCAATTCATGCGAACCTCTTACCTCCCCAAAAGCATTCATAAAAAATACATAGTGGAGAATGTAGCCCTTCACATCCAAGGGACAAGGGATGGGTGAAACTCAAGAGTGGGAGCGCAGCAAGGCACTGTTTCTGCAGGTCCCCCTGACCAATCTAGAGGCCCAAGGTAGCTCAGTAACTTCAAAAGGTTGCTTTTCCGTGACAGGGTATATGACTCAATCGGATTATTTTGATTTAGACCTTGTTAAATGCTGCCTCTTTAGCAGTTTTAGCCAAGGATCCATGGAAATATCCTTTTTTTGCTGATATGAAAGGACTCTGCTTTAGGATTGGGGCACACTATCCAGAGCAATAAGGAGAATATAGAGCAAGCAGCAAACATCAGTCTCCAAGGCTTACCAACACTAAATTCACTTAAAAAAACAATTGAGAGAGACAGATGGTAAGATATCTAAGAATGCTGATAGTTCTGAGAAGGGGAGCAAGACATGGGCGATTTGTAAAAATAGCAGAAACCCTGTCTGTAACCACAGCAGCCTTCAATTTCTGTATTTAAAAGGGTCCTCCGAGGCTGGAGCTTTCACGCACATACCCCGGCTTTCACAGGGAGCATGGGAAAATAAGCTCATTGTGTCGGAAGGCCTTGAAAGGGAAAGGAGGCTTGCAGCGGGATGGGAGGAGGGGAAGAGCTAGAGCCCAGCTTGAAAACGCATGGAGGGAAATCAAAAACAAACACGCAGCTACCCCCAACACGCACACGCGCACACATGCGAGCCCTAAACTCTGACTGAACTCCGAAATGGGAGAACGAGCTGGTCTCAGAGCCGCTGCTCACTCTTCATCTTCTCCTTTTTTTTGGACTTTTTTTTTTTTTTTAAAGTTTGTTGTTTTGTTTTCAATTACCTCCTCCTTTATAAGAAGGAAAAGAAAATCAGCAAAGTTGTGTGAGGTGTGTGCATACACGTGTGTGTGTGTGTGTCTTGCAGGCAGCTCAGGAAGAGCAAGCTGTCAAAAGCCCAGCCCATCATCTGGCTTTCTTGTTCCTGGTGAGGATTTTATAAATATTTGGGAGGCTGCATGGGGCGGGGGTAGGGGGAGAAGGCTGCAGGAGGGAGGCTAGATAACTTTTGGGCCCACACAGCACAGAAGTTTTGAAAGCCTGCTTTTCATTAGCATTGCCTAGCAACCAACTCATCTGCTGCAAATCTCATCACGCCCCAGCAAAGCATCCACGGCATGCTAATCTTTTCATTTAAGAGAAAAGCTGCTATAATCTTTCTTCCTTTTCCTTTCTAAAAGAGAAGAAAATAATAATAATAACGATAAAAAAAGAATCCGGCCCTGCTCCTCCTGCTGCCCTGCACCCCTCCAGCGCTCTCACAGATCCAGCATTTTGCCAAGTTCCCATGGATGACCTACATGTGTGTGTTCTGGCTGATAAGTCCCAGCTGCAAAGGCAAACTTGGGTCGGTTTTTGCTTTTTCTGCTGTGCGTGCTGGAGGGGGAGGGAGGTGAGGGGGAGGATTTTTCTGGCTGGGTGCTGAGAAAGGAAGGAGGCAGGCAGGGCTACAGCGCTCGCAGTCCGAATGGCTTAAATGAAATCTCTGGCGTCAGATACTGTAACTGAAGCCTCCCCAGCAGACAGGAGAGAACTGGTTTGTTCTGGCGCATCCGCATGCATGCGTGTGCATGCTCCTGTGTGCGTGCACAAGTCCAAGCTCTCGCTATATCCGCAGGAGAAGAGGGAGCCTTGCTTTGCTGCTGATGAATTCCATGTCCAGCCAGCTGCAAAACAAACCATGCTCTGGAATCTCCCTGGGCTTTGCCCATCCCTTTACTCTGAAAATATCACGCCTAAGGGCAGGGGAAGTGGTATGGACAAAATAAGACTTGACCTGAGCATCTGCCCAGAACTGAAACCAAACGTCTGTCTCCCTGAATTTTGGGCTTTTGATAAAGCTCAGATAATTTCTGTTGCCACCTGCCCATCTTCAAGCATGTCTGCGCTTTATGGTTCCACACAGCAACACTAATCTATCATGAAACAGGCCATGCATGCAGCTTCTGAGCTGGTGAGAAGCTAGAACTGGAAAACCTGCAGAAAAACGTATTTTCGCACACTCAGCCCCATTTTTATGGACAGACATCCCAATGAGAGAGGTCTGCCCTACCTTGCCCTCTGCACTTTCCTTAAGTCTCCTGCCCTCCTTTCTAGTCTCCATATTTCTTCTACCTTTTTCATACTTTCAAGCACTCCAGAGGATGTCTTCTCCCCACTCAAAAAGAAGTTAACTCCTCCAAAATGCAATCCGGGGGGCTGTTTCACATTCTGCTTAACACTGTATCCTATTTCCTGCTCCTTGAACCTCTGAACCTTGAACATAATACACCTCACTCCTACCCCCACGTGATGATTGAGAGCAGACTCCTTTACAAAGATGTTTCCTTTTCCCCTTTCCAGCATAATGCTGGAAGCATTCCCATTAGCGAGGTGCTATAAAGATGACTGCAAAATCACAAGGCCCTAAAGCAAATATTAAGTCGCTCTGGACAATAATGTTGTTATCATACCTAAGGAAACGACAATGGGGCCATTGTGTAACAGACCAGGTAGAAATACTATGAATTTCCTAAGAAATCCAGATGAAAACTGGAGCAATATGATGCCCAGGAAGCAACAAATGTTATATAATGTTGGAAAGGATACTGAGATTGTGGAAGATGTTTAAAGTCACACTGCTTTGCATTCTTCAGCAATATCAGGGTGAACAATTCATTTTCAGGCCTACTCCTATCAAGTCCTACCGGGTAGCCTCAACAACAAAACCTTTGACAGCCCAGCTGAAAGAATGGCTGTAGGGCTGGGGAAAGGACTCTGAGGAAGTTCAGCCAATCTCAGCTGCATCCTCTGGCAACCACTTCAAAAGGTTTCATAGAGCAGAGTGCCCACAAGCAGATGAAATGAGACCCTTCATGGACCATTTACTGCACTTGACAGGGAAGAATCGCCAGGTTTTCAAAAACATATCCACCTTCTCTCTCTTTTCTTCTAAACAACTTCAGTGCTACCAGTTTCGGCACTCCATGCTGCAAATGCTTTCAGAGTCATCAATCAGGCGAAAACCCTTTTCCCTATGCACACACTGGGCTTGAAATCATTATGGGCTGGCTCTGCTCCCACAGCCAGCTGGAGACAGAGGTGCTTCAAATGCGTTCTACGGGAAAGGAAACACAAGCCCCACCTTTGCTGGTTTTTAATTAAAAAAAAATCTCAAGCCTCATTGGTTCTCAGGAAAACACAGAGTTGGCTCATGTTTAAAGTGATAGTGTGGAAATAAAATTAGTATTTTAACAAATTCTCTCCCCTGTGTTGCTAAAAGCTCTAATAAAAGGGCCGTTCACCATACAAGTAAGACTTTCTGGTCACTGGAAGGTAGGTATTTTGGACTCAAAAGATGACTGAATTCAGCTATGAATTGGCTCCTTTTGCTAGGAACTTGCACCTATCTTTTCACAGACCTGCATGTCTTTGAAATCAATTCTAGGCCATGCCAGGGACAGTCAGCTCTGTTAGGCTTGATAAGAAGTAACAGATAGCAAAGCAACTGCACCAGATGGCAGAGAGCAGCAAGCGAGGAACTGAATGCCACTTACCCACATGGCAGATCATTTGCTGTGAACTATCATCACTGTGGAGACAGAAAAGGATCTGTTCTTGCAAGTGGAAAATAAACTGGAATGGAGACAAGATTCCTTGTTTGGGGTGCAAACTGTAATTTTTCTGTAGTGTCCCAGTGAATAGAAATTAAATATGGGACAAGTCTCAGTCCTCTGTAGTCCTTGGTGAATTTATATACAGGTTTCAAATACCCCAGCCTAACTGTCATTCCCACTACCAGAATGAGCTGAGAAGCCAAAAACTGAATGAACATTCCTCGGGCTCTCAGAGGATGGGAAAGGACTTAAAGGTTGTGAAACATAACTGCAAGCTCCTCTTGTTAATACTGAATTCCAGTCTATGGACATACGTTCTTCACAGCCTCTACTGGAGAAAAAAAAATTCTTAATCAAAGAGCAGCGGCAAATTATCTGTAATGATCCATGCTTGGGAATGGCTCAGAGCTAAGCAAACAATAGATCCTTAAATGCATTGACCCTTTTGGTTTTTTGTGGGTTTTTTTTAGCAAGTTGTAACAGCTTCTTTGTAAGATTTATTCTTGTTTGATAGTAGGCATGTTCTTAACGGTATTAGTAAAATGACAGCTCCCAAGGAACAGCGCATAGAAGACATCTGCATTATTGGACAAGGCTGAGAAATACCAGCTTGCACGGTGTTCTGCAGTTCAAAAGACAGGAAAGTTTGTCACATTGGCAGAATATTAGCTGAGGGAAAGCAAATGTGTGAAGGCAGTTAAATAAGGTTACACAGGTGCTGCTACTTCAGACTGCAGAAAAAAAAGTAAATTATAATACATGTGAAAGAAAATAATCTCTCTAATGTTTGAGTCTTCTTACTGCAGGGATAAAACCACAAGCCTGCTTTAGGAGCACTGCCCTCCTTTAACCAGCCAAACATCACACTGACATTCTTCAGTGACTTGTGGTTTGGAAAGACGGCCATATGCAAAACTGAGGTCTGCGCACTTCTTAGAACTAGAGACTATTTGTGTATGTTCTGGTAAACTTCAAGACGCAATCAAGCCAAAGAAAATTTTACATGCTAATAGGTCTCCGTCTCATGATAAAATTTTATAGTCTCCTAAGATGATTTTATCTTTTCAGGGCATTCCTTACACCTCACAAATCAAGAGATAGTTTCCAGTTTTAGGGGAAAGATGAGACGGGTTTAAATGCTGCCAATATCAAAACAGAGCATTTCAGAACAGAGTTTGAAGCAGGTTCTGTGACTGGTAGAAGTAGGTCAAATTCAGATGACATACAGAAGCACTCCAAAAGTTTAAAGAACCTTAGGTAAAGAAGCAATAGAAGCTATTACCAAAGTAAAAGGATGCCCTTCCCATAAACTCACTTGTAATGAAGAAGTAGATACAATTTTATCAAACAGCTCTTTAAAACTTAATTCTCATTCCGACAGACTTCTTGCCCTATAGTTCACCAAAAGTCCTCCCTTGCTCTGAACTACTGAACTGCTTTTTTCAGAGAATTCATAAATGAGATGCCTTTAGTATTTCCACAGAATGGGCCCATCAGTGAAAAGACATCAGGATTTGGACTTGTC
The DNA here is from genome assembly GCA_024336885.1 of Actenoides hombroni. NCBI lineage: Eukaryota > Metazoa > Chordata > Aves > Coraciiformes > Alcedinidae > Actenoides > Actenoides hombroni. The sequence continues at coordinate 4,397,454 of WUAM01000179.1, read as the reverse complement.
GCCGTACATGGCATTTTTTTTCAAAATGTACCGAGTTCCAGTTGTTTAGATGGAAAACCCTAAAGCCAAAATACCAGGGTTTGGTTTAGTGTTGTCAAACACTTAATAATTTAAAAATGTCAAATTGTATTACCCCCCAACATTCCATCACAGAAAAATGCTGGTATTTTTAGGGTTCGGAGAGATTTACATCTAAGATTTAACTTCTTGCACAAATAGGAACCACACTGTTCTTTCTAAAGGCAAGAGGGGAATGAAGGAAGTATCTTGTCAGCCAATTGCTCTGTAACAGAGAAATAGCAACATTCAAAAACCTCAGCATACATTTAAGGTCTGGAGATGAGCCCCTTTAAGCTATATCCTCCTATGTGGATCCCCTTCTTATCCCACCCCAATCTTAAACCTCATTGTGGCTGCCACTCCCACACTCTTTTGCTTCGACAGTTTCCCAGCCCACCACTGTTGTAGTTCTACTCCTTACCACTTCCATTCTGGTTCCTTCAAGATGCCCGGAGGAGTACTGCGAATGAGGGGATACAGCTTAACTGCCCATTCCCTAATACTGCCTTCCAGTGACCCAACAGTTCCTACAGGCTAGAAAAAGAAATTTCAAAAGAAAATGGACCTGACCGTATGCTGGAGTATGCTCAGAGTATCACTATTTTTGTACATTTTCATGTAAAAATAAAATTTCTTCCCCATTTTTTCTCCTAACATCCCATTCACCCATCTATAACGTGCATTCTGCACTCAGAAATGGAGGCCATAGAACTTCTTAAAAAAAGAAGAGTTGCTTTAAATCATTTATAAGACAACCACTTTTTTCCCTAACTCGATACAAGCTTTTTGAAGAAACTTTGCTTCAAAACCATCCAGAAGCAAGTCCCTTATATAAGCCTTTTTGGCTCAAATGCTATAGTAAATTGTAATTAGATGAAAACAAGATTTTATAAAGGAAGGCATAAGACAACGGCAACAATCATTGTCTGACTAGCTTTGCCTGTCCATCAAGGATAAGGTGACAGCCCAGACGCATCCAAAAGAACGTTAAACTCCTTAGCAGATCACTCAGGACACCCAGACACTCCCTGCTCCCTGGATACAGGGGCAATTCCCTGCCTACATGTGCATTGGTCTTAACCTGTGGGCTTCCTTTGGTGGTCACTGCCTGGGCTTTCATGTCTCTCCAATGCCTTTGTTGCAGATTCTTTCTGATATTGCAGGTCTAGCAATACATGCTTCTGTGCTTACAAACACAGCCATCCACTAACTCCTTATAACCCTCCTTTGGCCAGGGATTACTCAGTAGATGGAGAAAACATAGCAAAAACAAACCAGTATTGCCTGATCAAAGCTTTCTCATCCTGTTCTGCCTGCAAACTACTTTAGTGTTGCTAAAAAATAAAAAGCCCTAAGACTGCTGGGATCAGGAGCTCTCTAACTGGAAAACACATGTGATGGATGAGCAGCAGCACAAGCTTCCCCACTGTCTGCCAATGCATGGCCACTGAATCAGGTAGAGGAAGGTGAAGAAAAGGCTCTGACTATTCAGTCTGGAACTTATCTGCTGACACCAATGACAAATCTTCCAGGCCTGACTGTGGTCTTTCCCTAGTTAACTGCAAGGAGGACGTTTGACTCTTATGAGAAAGACTAAAGATGAGAAGCAGGACTAAAGTTCTGGGTCTTATCCTGGATGTGTATGATGATCTGCAGTCCTGTATGTCAACATAGTGTGAGGATCCTTTATGGAGAAGCAACCAAGGAGATTAACAGCTCTCTGCTGGGAAGGGAAATAAACAGGCTACAGCAAACAGAGCTCTAACCCCTGCTCCTGCTACTGACTTCCTTCTAAAAGGCAAATGTCTTCAAACTGTTAGTTTACTGTTAGTAACTATTAGAGACAAAGCAGGCCCAATCTTACAGAGCAAAATGCCTAATCAAAGTCTGCAGACTTGTACCGTCCCACTGAAATCAAGTTCTTCATGATGTTAAACAGCTGATAGAGCAATTAACTTAGGAGGCTCTTTAAAGTGGTTGTAAGAATGTATGCTGCTTCATCTTTATGGAGAATGACATTTGTAAGTCAGCTATGAAACAGAGGCTACCAAATTCCAAAACTGTCCTGGAAACAGCACCAGCCAGTGCTCCCTTATGTAATAGGAAAGCTCAGAGGAACTGATGAACAATTAGCTAAAGATGCAGTTCCACAGCACCTTCAATGAGTCTCAGCTGAGCGGCCTAAAAAAATCCACCAGGATTGTTTTTCAGCCAGTTTAAGCCAGTTCATGCAACTATTCAGGTCATTAAAGTGCCGGTGCCAGTGCAAGAGAAGGAGAGTATAACACACAGCTGGGAGCTGAATCAGTAGGAGCAGACCGGGCAGTTTCAACTGCTATAGAGCTGAACCCTGGGGAAATGCAGAAAGAAACTCTTTGATCCACTTTTCAATAGCTACTGAATGTAGCCCATGAGGTCCTACATGTTCTCCCCTTAATGCTAAAGTGCTTTTTCAGATATTTATAAAAGATCTTCCCTGGTTACAACAGAGGCAACTGGACCCTGCCCCACTTATTTCCACTGAAGGCAGTGGAAAGAAAACACTGCTTTTGGCAGTGGCAAACAAAGCAAAACCAAATGAAAAGTGAAATGGAAAAGTAGCTGTGCAAAGGTATTCCAAAGTTTGAATTACAGACAGTAAACTGCCCTGAAGAGAAATGGCAAGTGCAGTCCCCTTGGATTTTGAAGTGAAATGTGCTCTCTTGAATATTCTGCCCTAAGTGGGAAATGGAAATGATTTAGAGTAGACAAATCTCCTGACGTCTGACAGATTGAATATTGGCACAGTAGCGGATAGACGTTGATGCTCCTTGACTTGTAAATTAAATCAACTCTGAATTCTTTAGGAAGAGGTAAAGTGTGAATAAACTGGTTGAAAGGAACCTAGCTTGTGTGCAGATTACATGATGGGCACTCTGCACGCTCCCTCTGCAAACAGCCGTCCTAGTCTGTGATATTGCTGCCCTCCAGCTGCCTCCCTGCCCAGGGCTGCTGTCTCCCCAGCAGCTGGCAGAGCCACCACGGTCAGCTCTCCCTAATACACTCCAGGCAGGATCTGGCCCATCAGTTTAAATGAATGGTTCCAGCTAACACACCTTTACCCTCCAGCCTGAAACATACTGGGGAGCATACACACAAACTCCCTCCAAGGTCGAGCAGTTGGAGGTGGCTGACAAAAGATTGTGGCTAAGTAACTGGGCTCAGTGACGCCTTCCAGCTGGGTCTGGAGGAAAGGGGTTGTCCATAGGTTTTGACTTCATTCTTGTTTATGTAGGAAAATGACACTGCTTTAAGTAAATGTACGGTTTATATCCAATTTACTTAAACTATTGTAAACCCTTGTGTAAGCACTTACTGAAATGCAGATTAAACAGGGAGGAACATGGGTGTGGCATGAGTTTCAGTAAATCTGTTAAATTGATTTAAATTAAACTGCTGGGATTTCCATGTGTTAACAAATCCTCTGCAGCTCCACGAGAGCAAATTCTCCCATTATATCCATACCCACACAGGAGTAAACATGCATGCAGTAGGACTAAATCACTTCAGAATTTGGCTCCGTGCTAAGCCCAGACCAAGTTTTAAATTGTAACCAATCCCAAGCCCCAAATCACTGCAACCCTTGTACTCCTTTACTATTGCTCTTAGGGCAAACACATAACCTGCAGTGTCGGGAACATGAAGATTTACATCATCACGATCCCTGAACCTATTTTCCTTAGGCTTTGTAAAGAAATGTGAAAGTACCATGGTCTCTCAGTACTTCAAAGGGTGGAGGTCTTGTAAATCTCAGTATCCTGCCCACTGCAAAGAATGGAGCAGAGCTGGCTTTGGGTATGGGGGAGGGGAAAGGAAGTGCTCATAGGCCTGAATACAACCAGCACATAGAGCAGGTCTAATTCTTCTCCTATCAGCCTTGACGCAATGTGTCCTTTTCCTTCAGCTACTTTAGATAAACAGGAAAGGAAAAGAAAAAAAATCAGTGCTGGAAAAAATACAAGCAAGTTCGGAAAGAAAACGTTATTGTCAAGTGTTCGAATAGCGACTTCAAACAATAGTGAGTACAGTATGTCATATGAAAAACAGGGCTATTGCTGTGATAGCCAATCACACCAAAACTAGAAAAAAGGAGAGACTTAAAAAAAATAAATCATACTACGATGGGAACTGCTAGTGATTCACAGCGTTAAGGTTCTGCAAAAAGCTTATGAGTAACAAAGCCGGCAAAGTGGGAACAGGGAAGGGAAGGTGCTTTACAGACAGTTAAAGCGGTTTGCTGTGGTTTGCAAACAATCCCTGAGTGTACCTAAGCTGCTGCCTAGCAAAGCCTTGAATTGCACTACCTTCCTCTAACCATTAAATCATTCCAAGAAGTATTCTTTCGTTAATGCCTTCATACACAAAACCAGGTGAAAACTGGTTACACAGTAGGAGTAACCTGCTTTGGCACTCAGTACAACTTCCAGAAGCCAAGTCAACTTTCTAATGTGAAAGTAGAAGAATTAATACCACTGAAATGGCTCATTCTACAGCTGAGGACTATAAAATAGGCTCTTTAACAACTGTTTTTGTACCTCTGGTGCAGAAATCCCTAAAGAGAATAGACATAGGTTAAGACAGGAGACCCTCTCACTTGATAAAATTTGTATTTATAAGTTTTGTTTATAAATACATTGGACACAGTAAGCCAAATCATTAACGAAGGGCACAGCTTCCTATAAATCACTGCAACTCAGTGATGTGATGAGAATACTCAATTCATTCGATTTAATCTTTTATCTGTCAGCTTTTATCATTTATAGCCTGGACATGAGGGGATCTGAGCGAGACACATTCATCTGTTTAGTTAATTTCACAGATCTCTTTTACACCACGCAGTATGATGCACTGTGACAAATTAGCAGGAATAAGGAAATTGGTATCTTCCAAACATTTTGCAGATGCTAATAATTATCCCACATATTTTCACAAAGTAGTTCAATACTATTAACTACTATCTGAAAGTGTTTACTCATGTTATCCATTGTCACTCAACAAGTCCAGAGCTGAGCGAACATTAGAACTTAAGGAGCTCCTTGTTTCCATCAACATCTACCCATTAGACTGTGCTGTTTATTCTCATTCTACAGGGGTTAACTGTGATTAAGAATAGATGACTATTTTTATCTCAGTTACTGTCGTGATTTAGGCCCATCTGGCAACTAAGCACCACATGGCTGCTCGCTCATGCTTCCCACCCCTCTCCGGTGGGATGGGGAGGACAATCAGAGAAAAAGGTAAAAGCTTATGGGTTGAGACAAGTACAGTTACTCATTCAAACCCTCTCTATTCACTGAACTGTATGGAATGGGCTTCCATTTCAATTCGTAGAGAATGTCTTCATATCACAAAAGAAAAAACAACACTCTTCCTAAAACTGCCATTAAATGAGTCTCTGGAAGTGTTACGGATGGAGTGAACCATACTGACAATACTCTCATAGAATCATCCTGGTTGGAAAAGACCTTTAAGATCATCGAGTCCAACCATTAAGCCTACTCTACCAAGTCCACCACTAAGCCATATCCCCATGCAACACATCTTTTAAACACCTCCAGGGATGGTGACTCAACCACCTCCCTGGGCAGCCTGTTCCAATGCCTGACAACACTTTCAGTGAGAGTTTTTTTTTTTCCTAGTGTCCAGTTTAAACCTCTCCTGATGCAGTTTAAGGCCACTCCTTCTTGTTCTATCACTAGTTTCTTGTGAGAAGAGACTAACGCCTACCTCTCTACAACGTCCTTTCAGGCAGCTGTAGAGAGCAATAAGGTCTCCCCTTAGCCTCCTTTTCTTCAGATTAAATAGATTGAGTTCCCTCAGCTGCTCCTCCTAAGACTTGTTCTCCAGACCCTTCACCAGCTTAGTTGCTCTTCTCTTGACCTGCTCCAGCACCTTGATGTCTTTCTTGTATTGAGGTGCTCAAAACTGAACACAATGCTGAGTACAGAGGGACAATCACATCCCTGGTCCTGCTGGCCACACTATTTCTAATACACGCCAGGATGCCATTGGCCTTCTTGGCCACTTGGGCTCCTTTAATCCTATTCCAGTTGTTCTACAGAAAGGACTGTAACACGTTATTAAAGCAAAGAGAAGAAAGATGATCTGGGAGACATCTTGGAGGATGAAGAGTAGTTGATGCAGAGTATGCCCCTGTCCCAGTTCTCCACTCATTCAGTCCTTCCACTCCCAGTGCTGCTGTACCTGCCCCAAGCATGCTCTGCAGCTGCCTGGAGTTGTTTGCTTATTGCTCATTCATCAGTTCAAAAGACAAGAGTCCATCAACAATTTAATCCTCCTCATGCTCCATGAACAGCAGGACATTTGCTCTATATAGCTATATAGTCTCTATATATCAGGGCATGATAGCTGAATTTCTCTACTTGACATCTTTCTCTTGTACCTTCCCCACCCTGCTCCTGCTTTTTTGCTTTCTTTCTTTCCTTAAACCCAGTTGATAGCACTGCCTTTCTGGGCTGTGCCCTTTGGCTGCAGGGGTAGTGAACCCTGTTCCCAAGAGGAAGCCTGATGCCCTAAAATTCAGGTCAAATAAGTTAGCACTTCTGTGAACTAAGTATTCTCTTTTAAAAATATTTTAAAAAGAGAACTTGTTCACCAAAGAACAAAAGACCAGAAAGGTTTGTAACTCTTAACACAAACCATCTGCTTGAACATAAAGCTGGTAATGTATCTGTATTTTCAACTCAGGCCTGGGAGAATCAGGAGCAAGAATACCAGCCTGCAGGCTGTTGCTCAGACTTATCTTTTTGTTAATGAAACAGTTTTTCAAGAAAAGTGTTATCACATCATTAAAACCCGACCAAAATACTTCCAGAAAACCCCAGCATACTCTTTTATGAAGTTGAACATTTCCCCCTCATACTCCAGAGTAAAAGGACAGGCTGCAACTCCACATGAAATATTTCTTGCCATTGTGAATCAATCAGAGGGAAAAGAAGGGCTTATTCTGTAGTTGCTCTGCATTAATAATTTTAACCTAAAGTTATACACTGAAATATCTATCACTGATTTGGTTAAAAAAAACCCAACCAAACCAACCAAACCCCAGACCTGTGAATTTTGACCATTATGGGAATTTTTGCTTCTCCTCTCTTGGAAATAACTTGACCCATGCCCCATTTTTCAAGCCAGATTTCAATCCTCTCCAGCCAGCTGTCAGGAAACCACAGAAGGTGCTTGAAAGAGCACAAGAAATGGCTGGTTCTAATCTGAAGGAAAAAAAAAAAAAGTTGAGGAACAAGGCAGCTACTTGTGGCAGAATGTTATTTTTTCTCCAGTCTCTGCCTGTATATTTTCACAACATGTGTACTCTGTTACCCCGTCACTTCCCTCTTTTCCTTGGGTAAATATCTCTGCTTTGGAATAAAAGAAGGCCCAGGGGTGCTACTTGTAAGGACTGCACTCGCCTTGATATGTTGTTTTTGAACTGAACACATACAATGGACACATTTCAAACTTGGACCTTTGCCATCATAGATGTTGCTTTTAGTTTAACCTTCTCAGATGATAGGGGGGAGGCTGGAGGTAAGGAAGAGGCTGGGAGTGGGGTCATACACTCTATCCTTTACCAGATGTGGGATCTCACGGGAGTCAAGTGTGATAGCCCACACAAACCCCTCTAAGCACACAACATAATGGAGAGAGAGGAGAATGCAAACTGACCCCCTCCAAGTGCTGAGTGCTTGCAAAATCAAACACAAACCCGAGGGAGAAATGAATGACTAGGCCACACCTTTGCCATCCAGCTGCTTAGATTTAAAAAAACCAAGATGGCATGTTTCATACTTTATTTTTTTTTAAGAAATAATTTGTTTACAACTTATTTGTGAGGAAGGGAATCAATTTGAATGAGTTTTCCCCCATCTTTTCCCTATGAACTGCATGCCCTGTTAAATGCGCTGTGCTTTGTGTACGTGCTTTAACCTGCCATTTGCAACCCAACAGATGGACTGGACTAGATTAGACATCTGTTCTCTGGAGGAATTAGATACAGAATTGGGACCCTGGAAATTCTAGATTAAACTGGCTCAGATACTAACTCACACTCAGATACTAACCCAGTTAAGGACAGTGGTAAGACAGTTTTCAATGTCATTCTCATGCATCAAATGGCAATGTAGCAACAGATAGGGGAAGGACAAAAATTGGCAATGGGCTCAACCCTGTGAAGTTCCATGCCAGGCTACTTCCAAGTGCCATGTGAATGAGGCCTGAAGGCCTGAAAGCTGCCATGCGTACGAAGCAACACAGAGCTGGGAAGAGCTGCCAGTGGGGCTGAGGGTAGTGCTCAAGCAAAATGAACTTAGGAACAAACCAAAGCATTGAGTGGTTCCTGAAAGGCACTAGGAAGGTCATGAGGAGTTGAGAATTCTCTGCACTAAACAGTATTGAGTCCAGCTCTGCAAAATATTTTGAACATGTGCTTTACATTCACGTACTCACTTAAATTGATAATACAGCCAACTTATTTGATCTCAAACATGGCAACAGATCACCTGAAGAGTCATACTTAAATACTTGGTCCTTACCACACATCTCGTCCTCCCTGATGTCTCTGATTATCCTAATCTGATCCCTTCTCCTTTCAAAAATAATACAGCTACTAAGGTCTTATCTTCCCCAATATTACATTGTAATTTCTTCCCCAGAATGTCCCTTTTTTATTAATTCTTTTCTAGTTGATCTCCCTTACATCCTCTGCTAACCCTACACATCTTTTCCCTTCCTACTTACTCACTCACAGCAAGGCTATCCTGTCTTCAGCCCTACAGCTCTGAGGAGTAACCAACCACTTGCACAGAGCACAGATAAACTACAAACCTTGTGACTGCACACAAGGGTACCCTTCCTCTTCTCCTGGCAAATCCCATCCAAAGGATCGTTTCTCCCTCAACACCAGCAAGTGATTTGCCAGCATACAATGGAAAAGATCGACCAGATGATATTTAATTATCTGTTTACATCTTATAGGTGTGCTTCCATAACCTAAGTATTAGATAGGTATAACTTTGATAAGCACTAGAGCTCCTTGAGAACTACATTAGCACACTGTGATTCTCATGTCATACATGTTACACTCCCTTTCCCACCAGCACACCTCACCTAGAGCACAAACAGTGATAGTCGAGGGAGAAGGTGCTGCTGGAGAAATGCTATAAATGGGCATATACTGGAGCAACCACTACCATTTGTGACGTGTACAGAGACGGAGCCAGTCCCTTGGATAGTCCTGAGACAAGCAGAATTAAAATAATCTTTATCTTTTGCTTTTTGCAGTGTAGAGAGATTTAGAGGACATATTCAGTATCTAGCTTTTGTGTATCAAACAGAAGTAAAAATAGAAAACGCCGTCACTGTTCAGTTATTTGAGAAATCACTGTTTTTCTTGCTGCTCTCTCAGAAAAGATACAGTAATGAAAATAGCCTGTAATTGGGAAGCTATCAAGCTCTGGGGCATTTTACAGCCCCAAACCCTGGAAGTCAGAAATAGCTCCACAATGCACCATATTTTCCAGAAGTAGTGGATTGATTTATACACAGAGACCTATCTGTGCAAACTCCAGGACACATTAGGGATACAATAACCTCTCATTTCTGTAGCTCCTTTGCTAACTGACTCAACTAACTACACTATTTAAATCAATGTCAGGTTTTTATCTACTACTAGGATGCAAACAGCCCTGGAGTAAAACACAGCAGTACTTCGTAGGAGCCAAGCGGTGTTATGCAGTGGCAAAAACCACACAAAGAAATCTAATAACATTATAGGAGGAGAATTTATGTCCCATGTAAGGTAAATGGTATATTTTGGCACGGAAGGGCTAACAGGATTTTCACCTATAGCGTACGTGCCATGCTCCCAGTGCTACAGGAGCCAGCTCTGTGCCATGACAAATGGCTTCTTTTCTTGGTCTAGGGCTGGAGAAGTCCTCTGTCCCACTGGGTACTCTCGAAAAAAGAAGAGAGTTACTATGGAAAGGTGCAGAAAGCTGCCCAGTGCTCGGGCAATTCAGTCAGTACCCCTGGCACACCTGCCATCCTCTGGCACGCTGGGCAGCTTATCAGCTGAAGTGACAGCAGGAGACACTGCTGCCACTCAGGCCAGAAGCTGGGCAGAAGTCTTCACCACACTAACTTTGCAGTGGAAGACTGAACCTAAGAAGATAGGTAAGAAATAAAAAGGTGCAATAGCTGTCAAGCTGCAAAAGCTGGTAACGTGATAGCGGCAATGGTACATAGTTGTGCAAGAAAACAGCAGCACCACAGACAGCTAACAAAAGAGGTGTTGCCATGACCATAACTTCAGACAAAGCGATACAGGCCCTGCTGCTGCATGCCCCATGAAGAACAAGGGGACTCATATGTGCAACTCTTCACTAGCTCCTTTCGCTCTTTTACAGTGTCTCAGATTCAACTTGAATAGTTACCCTGTGAAGCAGCAGAACTCCAGAGCCATCGAATGAACCTCTGAAATCCACTGCTCGGAAATCTGAAATCCAGAAGGACAAGATTTCAGGATATAAAAGGTAAAATAGTTCCCAACAGGTCTCCTGCAAACATGTAAACGTGTCTGTACTGGGCAGTATTTGCACACCATTCCCCTCCTATCTTCTTTGACTGCATAAGGAGCTAGGAGGGAAAAAAAAATACCTATGAATACCAATGTGCAGGGAACCCTCATAAATTTACTTCCTGTCAGTCCAACAAATGAGTCTCCCCTGGGAGGCCGTGAGAGAGAGCCTTCTCACAGCACCCTGATTATCAAAAGCCAGTTCTCTCATGAAATGCTTTAACCTCGCAGGGACAAGTATCGTAATAATGTGAAAGTATCATAATAGCTTGAAAGCTGTAAATTACTTTTGTAACCTGGGACATGTGGGGCACATTTCCGGCAGGCGGGTTCCCAGTGATGCTGTTTGCATCTCTGTATCACTTGAGAATTACCCTGAGCCTGAAAGATTCATGTGCTGTGCAAATTTAATTTCAGCATAGAAATGTGATTCTCCAGACATCAGATTTCAGGCTCTCGCCGCATCCCATCATAATCTTAGCAAGTTAGCTTTATCACTGTTCTATTCTCCTCATAAATATAATACATATTACCCGTTACAGACCTCCCCAGTATTTCCAAAATTTTCTAGACATAATGTGCTCATTGATTTATTTTTTTTGTTGTTCAGGGATTGCCGTAAGTCTACAGTATTTCAGTACTGATGGTATTTCTGTCAAACTCCAGACCTGCCTTTCACAGTTCTCTGTCCTGGCCCTTTTCCATTTTTGCAGTTTTCGGATCCATCCGTATTTCACAGCTATCTGTGTGTGAAGGCATCCTATAGAACAACCTGAGAAGGTACCTCCTGCTCATGTTTTATTTCTTTCCAGTCTTCCTACAGTTTCTGGGTCTGCATTTTTACATGTCAGTACGCAAAGCTAACCTCACATTTATCCCTTTCCTAACCCTTAGAAAGAAACTGCCCATGTTTCATTCCAGCTGTATCCTTAAAACCCCAAACTCTGTGAAACTAGAATGAACTAGCATAAATCAAACAGTGCTCTTACCACTTAGACCCGCCCTGCAACCCTTTCCAATCAGGGAATCTAAAATTACCATATTTACAGCATCTGCAGCAGAGCCAAGTACAAAACAAGATGAATAGCTGTGACGCACAAGGCAGAGTGTGGAAGTATGCAGCTGGGCCTGCAAACAATATAGGCACTCGGCGCTGAAGTCCATCTAATGCTTTTCACAGACCAGAGTGACTAAAAGGGGAAGGGGGGGGAGGGAGGAGAAGAGAAATTCCAGGAAGATGAGTGAAAACACAGCAGAAATCCCAGGCTGCTTCACTAATGGGTAATTGAAATGACTCACAAAAGGTCTAGTAGGGAATTCAATTAATTAGGGACGTGACTGCGCCGAGGGGAGGAGGGAAAGAAAAGAATGCCGGCAATACAAGAAAATCACTCCTCTCCATTCACTTAAAAGTGGGCCTGGAATAAAATCTCAAGGGAAGAAAAAGACAAGTTTTTCAAGGCAAGGCTTCTGTCCCTTTTTCTGCATAGAAAAAGGCCAAAGTCGAACTGCCCTGGCTTCATGGGAGGAGAAAAGAACAAATAAGCACATCCCTCTTGCCTCCTCTGCCTCTAGATTTCTAATGAAAAGGAAGGAAAAGAATAAAATTTGATACATTAACTACATCACCATTAAGGCAACTGGTAACAAGAAACTACGAGGACGAGAGAGAGGAATGATGCAGGATAGATTAATGCAGTGCTGCTAATGGCATCCTCCTCTTCCTAACACTGCTGCCAATTCCATGTGACAACGAGGGGAGGGTGATGGGCAGCAGCAGGAAGAGGAATAAATGAAAAAAAATGTGGGGACAGATGAAGGAAAAAAATATAATGCAAGGAAGGGAGAGCAGCAGAAACAGGGACATGCACAAGGACTTGAGCTGACAAGAGCAGGGTGAAAAAAATGGAAAAGGAGTGGATGGAGAGAAGGGGAAGGGAAACGGGGAAGGGCAAGGATGAGAGAAACAGAATGGAGGAGGAGAAGAGCAGATGCGGGAAGGGTCAGGGAAAGAACACGAAGTTTCACGATCAGTCAGCAATTAGGACTTGCTGTGACGGGTACACAGCAACCATCTATTGACAAATACCGCCCTAATCGAGCCTCAGAGACTAAGCTTACACTAGTGCTAGTTTAGAAATCTTGAACAGTGTGCGACCTAAAACTGCAGGCCCACAACTAGTCATTCCTGGTAGTGGAACAGCAAGGAGAGAGACAATGACTGGGGGGCAAGTGCTCACTCCTGGGATGGAATTGGGATCTGCAACCTTTCAGGATAAAGTTACTGTACCTTGAAATGTAGCTCTTGTTAATTCTGACGTGGAGCCATTATTGCCAGGCTGGTTGTTCAATTGCTTTACACAAAAGAAACTCCTGGTCATTGTTTACCTTGGTGAATCACGAAAAGATCTAACAAAAAGTACTTCTTGGGCCCTATCGGGTTCAGCACTGAATGCCCTCTGAAGGCTTAGATGTGCTCTCACACTCAAGGATCAAGATACTATCGCTGTGAAAGGTTGGCAAAGTTTGCAGTATGCTGCATGTTTGAGCCATTAGCTGAGTATTTCTGTTCCCAGGGCTGTCAATCTGACATCTTAGCAAGAAAATATATAAATTAAACTGTATTCCTCTGCCACTGAACTGACCATTAACGTCACCTCCGTTCTCAAATATCTTTCAGAAGAGCAAAAGATTTTTTTATAAGCTTTATATTTGCTGTAATAGAACAAAGAAAATAAGATACTGCAAAGAAAATAATTCTTAGGTAGCCGAGGCATACTGGACCAGAACGAAAAATACAGTATTTAGGTAACAAGAACCTGTATGATACAAATATCTTTATACTAGTGCGAATACACTAGTGTCCAGACACAGAGATTGCACTACTGTGACTATACCTGGGCTTTCACAATGTTTTAAGTTAGATTTTTAGCAGAAATGAGTATACAGAAATCCCCAGCTGCTTCTTCATTGACCTTCCAATGAGACACTAAGGAGCGCTATGCCACTGCAGGAATCATCTTTCAGAGGAGGTATAAAGTTGAGATCCAAATTCCTATGGGCTGGTTTAAGACAATAGATCCTAGAAATTCTGCAAAGACATTATTGTTGGTGCTCTGGACAAATGTAAATGTATTCTAGTTTTGACCAGCTGGGCTGGTAGTTTCTATGGAAAAGGACTACAAACAGTGGGCATTCAGTGCCTAGGTGCCCATGCGACAATGCGATTGCCATACAAGAATTACAACACAGCTATAAAATGTCAGTTAAGTCAGGCAGCCCCAATAGCAAATTCAAGCTGGGCAGCCAAAGCACCACTTGACACAGTACTTTATTCGTCTTCAAAGCTCCATTCTTTTCAAATTGTCTCTCTAACATGTCTAACGTCTAGTGCAATGTGCTCAGAAGGTCATCAGCTTCTAACTGGAGCACCTCCAAAATTTAACGGGGCCTTGATTCCATTGCCTTTCTATTTCTATTCCATTTTGTCCTTTCTACTGGGTCTTCATCAAGTTATACTCCTCAGAACTGCAGGCTACATTGACACGTACCTCAAGGCTATCTGGATTCTGTTAAGCCAGGCTTATACTTTTTGTCTACATCTGCCTCTACCCCTCTTCCAAAACACTCAACAGAAAATAAAAAAAACAAACAAAAAACCCCACCCTCTCTTCTACAAAATTAAAATAATTAAAATAAATTCCTTTTATCTCTCTAATTAAGTACCATCTTGCATTTAGTCAGTTGACAGCACCAAAGAATGATTTTTCTATATTCCACAATGTCATCTGTCCTCCCTGGATCTATTCAAAGCCTCTTGTACATATTTAATCACTCCTAGCCAGGCCTAGCTAATGAAATGCAGGGCCTTGCCCCGACCTGACCTTGCTATTTCTATTTTGGCTCAGCACATCCTCTGCTAGTTGTTTAAAAAAAGTTGTTTCTCTCTTGGACTTAAAGGTTCTGTTACTGGCAGGGGGTATGGTCAAGGACACTGCTGAAAACAGAATGAATGACTGTGAACCCTGTTTTGCAAAACTACTGCAAGTCCAAAAGGACCACAGCAACTTAAGTGCAAAGTTTTTTGCTCCCTTTTCTCTTTGGCTGGCAAAGTCTGGTGGGCACTGTTCATCTACTGAGAATGTCTCATGGCTAGATAATTCTGTAAGAAAAATGAACTGCTCAAATTGTTTGCAGCACTCTTTCATAAAGCACTGGTATTTGTTCTATGGTTTTGGGCACTTACTGCAACTAAACATGTTGGTTTTGGTTTTCCCCATCTGCCCTTCCTATTTGCCAATACAACAATTTAAAAATAGATTTTTCCCTTTCTGAGAACTCATAAAGAAGTGTGATCTCGTTTATGACCACTTAGGAAATGCTGGATGTTGGGTTAGCCCTTTTGTCACATGATGTTGGTTGCAGGAATTTAACAGCATGCCAATCAGAAGTCAGAAACGTTTCCAGTGTACAACAGGACAACATTTACATGGTGATTCTTGTGGACTTTTCCAGCTGACTTTGTTTTCAAATGGTTTATGATCTGTTGGCCATGAGTTTTGGGGTTCAGTTTGACATACTGAGTTGCTGGGTGAATCATAAGCAGTATTTGAAGTCAGCAAGGGCAAGGGACATCTTTCTATTCTTTGCCTGTACACAGTGCCTTACATTGTGGAGCTCCAGATACTGAATAGGGGTCACAGATGCTATTGCAAAACATCAGTAACAGCACAAGGATCTTTAGGTACTTGGACTGTCAGAAAAATCAGGCTGCATGGCTCAATTCACCATTGTTCCTTCAATTATCTCTCAATGCAAGCAGGCCAGAGAAAATGGTGCTGAATAAGATGAAGATGCCTTTAGCTGGCTGCCCAGAACTAATGTCCTATATCCCATGGAGCACTGCGAGCCTCGATAGCTGTTGAAGAACCAGGGATATAGACCATATTTCTAATGGCCAGAATCAGTTGAACAGGTCCTTACTAGCTTTTCTGCATGCGCTGGACCTGAGATAGAAAGAGATTAGCATTTACAAGTCCAGTCTTAGCTCAACTCAAACAAACAGGTTCAAATTGCAACATTCTGTTGAATAGAGGCAGTAGGACATTCCACATCGCTTGAAGGAAGAAATGTTTAAATCACGCCTGCAATCAACAACAATTCAAACAACACAGTTGTGTCATCTTCCTCCTAATACCGTTTATTGGGTTCTTTTTCAGTCTCTTTTTCCACACAGAGAACACTTTTGCAATCACATTTTGTATCCTAATCTATAACTTTTTCAACCAAATCTGACAAAGGATAGGGGTACTCAAACATGTGTGAGGTTACAGAAATTCAGTGAAAAGAGATGACCAAGTAGTGGAGAGAGCTCCTGTAAATGTCCCTGGCTGGCTTATTAAGGTACCCATTATTAGATTCCATGAAATATGCAAAGAGGACTTCTAAGTATGCCAACTGCAGGAAAACCATATAGATGCAGTCAACCAACCACAAGGTACCAAGCCACATTTTATTAGTTTATTACACTTACAGGTTTGTTAGAGCTTCCAGAAAACCCTGAAGTTGTCTGTTTTGAATGAAAAACGTGGAAACCTACAGCTTTTCTTGGGATTGTGCTACCAGTCTTTTCCACCACTGTGACACCTGCAGCTGACGGTACGCTGTCCTGAAACAAGTAGCTTTACTTCACTGGTCCACATGGTTTGACTTGGAGCCAAATCACTGTAACTGTGAATGGCTAGCAAAAGCCGTGGTGCCGTGCTGTCCTCCGTCTCTCTTTCATCCAGCCTCGCTGATGCCCTTGTGTTAGTGCTCATCTTACTCCAAAAGAAGTCAGTTCAGGGAGCAAAAGTGCCAAAAGGCTAACCCTAACAAGCACAAAGTGAACAGATTCCTGAGCTCCCTTAGACAACTCCCTGAGGGGTTTGATGAGCACCAGAACCGATGCAGAATTTGGCCCTCGGCTGGTCACCTGCTGGTGACCATTCCTTGAGAGATCACCTGAAACCTGACTATGGTTCTAGATGGCCACAATAAAATGTATGCACCTGGTGATCCTCACCAAGCAAAATGGCACTGCAGGAAGACACACCAGGCAGCGCCATTTAGACCAGCTCCAAGTGAGTAACTAACCAAAGACAAAGGCAATATTCAGCCACTTTCCCCCCCTCTTTAAGCAAATCTCTGATCCACCTTGGGCCCAACCCCTACTGCAGTTGTACAAAACAGCCAAACACACGTTGTGGAACATGCACGCTCACGCTAATTGTCCTTGTCCTCAGTGTCTCCGTGTTACAGTCTGCTGCAGGCATTTTTGTCCCGATTTTAGACGGCAGACATCAAGAGCATTGAGTACTGACTCTCCCTTGCTTATGCCGTTCCTGACGTTTGGCAAAGCTAGAGAATGCTACCTCGGGGTGCTCATTCCCTGGGAGCTCTGGCAGGATGTTGCAGTTAAGCCACATCCACACAGCTAAAACCGCAGAATTGAAAAACAGCTGCGAAATCCAACTGTGTCTGATCTGCCTCGGTGTTTGGCCGGCCTTTATGGGGCCAAATTTTTTTGACTCAAAGTAAAAATATGATTTAGCACAATTCACCAGACTGGGCAAAATAATTTTTGGAAGGTTTTTTTTTCAACCTACTTGTAACAAACAAATTTGGGTCGCTATCTATACATGCCAGAAAAAATGTTGATCTTGCTTAGCCAAAATTGAGCAAAATAGATTTTTTGGCAGCGTGGACAAAGCTTTAGGCTTGGCTTTTTTTAAGGTCCTCTACTAATTCCAGTTTTCCATTCCCCACCCTTCGGAGTTTCTCAGATGATCCTTTCTCCCCAATGGCTTTTTGGTTTGGGTACTGTCCTTCAGTTTCTGCTCCCTTATGGTTCTTTCCTTTAGTCCTCTTTTGCATCTGCTTTCTTTCTATCCTGTCTCATGGAAACATATTAAAAGATCTCCTATCTCTAACATTTCCTACCTTATGTGTGCCAGACTATTTTCCTCTGGCCAAATGTATATCCTTTGATACTCCTTGATTAAACTTCCAATGTATTAAGTGATTGGGAAGCAGGAATCTTAACAGTGGCCTAACACCACTAGTCCAAAAACATAAGGAATTTTTTATTTACATGTGTCTTACTAATACAGGGAGATATATTGATACTTATATTTTAATACTCTTGTCACTTCCTCAAAAATTAGCAGAGAAAAGATACATGTAAGGAAAAATGGACTGACGTGGGACTTTTAAGCAAGACAACTTCAAAAAGAGAGGAAAATAGACAAATTCAATAACTTAACAAGGAGAACTGGAGTCTGTGATTTCCAGACACACTGGTCTTCCTTCTGATACTAAAGACTTCATACATTTTCCATGCGATGTACCTCAAAACTCCTACCGATTTAGCCTTAAATGCATGAACAATTTATAAGATGGCTCACACTCGTTAAAAAGTCAACAAGGAAATTTTCAGCATTCCAGACAGAACTTTCTGAAACTTTATTTGAATTTTTAAAAGTCAAAGCCAGACTGAGTCTCATGCTGATCACAGCAAGCACTGTATAGTTTTGTGTGTGTTCCCAAGGCTAATCAGACTAACCTACGTAAAGGGCCGAGTACTATTTATTTTCTGCTGGATATGTTTCCTAAAAATTGTCTCACTGTCTCCAGAGGTTTTAAATCATAGTGGTAACCAGTTGTCTTTGCGATGACAAGAAGCAATTCTGCACAAGCAGTTGTTCAAGAGAGTCTCCCCAGTGAATTCTCCTAAGAGTTGGTATCAGGATGTTTTAGGAAGAGCCTCCAACCATTGCCTCAGACTCACTTCTATGGAATATATGAGCACTTGAAATTAGTTTATGATAAACTCGTCAATGGCTCGTTTTATCACTTTTTAATTGAAAGCAGGTCACTAAAAAAAAATTTGTCCATGTTGAAAATGAAAAGGCATTTGGGAGGGTTATGACAAATCATTCAAGCAACACTGAGTGTTCAAATGATGCTTAAAAGCTCAATACATAATGCTGCCCAGAAGAGAAGAAACTGCATAGGTGACCTCTACGAAAACTCCACAGTCACTGCATGACTGGCTCCCAAATATAAAATATGTGCACATACCATGCTAGATCAATAGCTATTGTTACTCATCACAGCCTCAGAAAATATCATTAAAAGCTAAAATACATCTGAAATACATTATCTCTTGTGGTCAATTTATAAACAGGTTAAGAAAGAAGGCTTTGTTTCGTTTTGTTTAGGAGTTCCATTGGAACACTGATGGCATCTTCAGCAACGGCATCACTACTGCTCTGATGTGTTTCCATGGTGGCTCTCAGCAGGTCCACATAAGAAATGGCTGAGATCACTGTCTTGCTGTATATGTTACTGTGAGGTCCAAGTCCTTGCTGGATCAGAAATCACACAGTATATTAAGGGCTTAAGATTAATTCTGGAGATTTAAACCCCTGTTTTGACTGTAAGACATGAATGCAAAAGGGCTACAGAAAAAATAAGTTTGATGAATCCGGGCCATGGAGTAATAGAACTTCTTAATCAAGGAAAAAAGAATGAGTTAATTTCAGTGATAGATGTGCTTTTAGCATCCTGCCAAGTACATCACACCGTTAGCTTGTTTTGGGAATCTGATGAGAAATTACAATATTAGGTATTTTATGTTAGAGGAGAGTCTTTGCAGTGGTCCATGTAACTCCATATTGGCAGTTTCTATGTAAAAAGGCCAGGAATAATCTGCTCCATTAAAGAATGAAATGAAATCCACTCTCTTCAGGCTGGTTAGCAGAGTCCCTTTTTCTGCTTTCTGATATAGCCCAAAGTTAAATGTAAACGGAGTATTAGGTGAGAACTCTGTTGTTCATTACTAATTCCTGAAAACTTCAACATGTTTTTATCTCTTCACAGCTAATATCAACATTTTTTTTCTACTGAGGATAAAAAGTAATAAAAGCAAAAGTAATAACCAAGCCAATCCACAATTTTCAGATGACTACATAATGGGCAGATGACACCCTATACTTGGGTAATATATTTCACTAGACAATAGATGAAGAGAGATTTCATACGATATGTAAGGATGTAACATGAACATCAAATACATTCCAACTCCCTTATCTAATCTAATGAACATTTAACAGTTGATCTAACAGGTCAAGTCTTTGAATCAGTTTTGTGCCATGGGACTAAAAGATGCCCAATATTTAAAGAATCATCTTTTTGACAAAGGTGAACTTGACCAGTAATAAAGTTTGTTTCCAATCAACAATCTTCAAAAGGTCTCTTCTGTTTCTTTCCAGATGACTACACAAAATATCACAGTACATAAAATACCTTGGTCTAGTCCACTGCCACTTGTTTTCCTCTTTGCCATTATTTCTTGAGCTTTATATAGTACTTTTGTAACTGTTTTGGACTTAGAGAAGGCATGCTTTTGCTTTCATATGGAAACCGTAAGCGCTTTCATCCTTCCACTGCCAGAACACACAGACACACACAAGCTAGCACATTCTTCTAATCATAAAAGTGTGGTGGTGGGGAATTAAATAATCACAGCTGCAATATTAATAGCAAATATATTCTGGTTCATGTCTGGTTACACTCAGGTGAACACTGATAAGTCATGTGTGAGGTTCTCATACGCAGCTCTGCCACTGCAACACCAATCCTAACATGCCTCAGCCTCTTTTTAACATCGTCATACAGCTCAGCCCTGAACGGCTTCTTGCTGATCCGCTTCTGTCCAGTATTAATAATAGACAGGGTTTATTATAGTTTGCCACAGTTGGTAGTTGCTTTTTACAGAAAAATAAATATATGGGCCTTCATCTTCACCCAGAATCTGAGACTCCAGCATGGATAGGCAAGTATGCCAAATCCTGCAGCAATGCTTCCTCCAAATGATGACTTTCAGATGTCATTCCTGAATATCTGAAAAATACACGATGAAAAAAGCTGTCCTAGTTAAGCTGTTTTGTGTGTCTTTCTAAAGGCCGCACAGGTGGTTCCACAACACACATAAAAAAAAAAATTCTAAGTACCACATTAAACAAAACTGTGTATATTACAACCATGTCCCAAATTAGTGAACTCTGTAAGCACCATCTTGGCCTTCTTAGGTGGTACATATGCTGCCTGATTTTTGGCTGATCTGTCTGGTGTTTACAGCAGAGGGAAATTGCTGTGGATGCAACCCTAGCACCATTTTTCAAGAGCAGACTAAGGTTAGACTTCAAAGCAATTATGCTTAGGCAAATCACAGCATCTTCCCTCCCAGCAGTCCTTCACTACTTGCTACACTCAGGCAGTGTTTATGGAAAGTCACTGAGTACCTTGAAGAAGCAAGTGTCTGACCTACCCATAGCACTCACCTCCCAAGGCAGAATATTCCTAGCACAAAACTGAACACCGGGGACTAGTGTGCCATGGATTCATAGTGGGGCTTTACAGCACACTCAGTTACAGTATGTTCAGCACAACAACATACCAAGAATGAAACATTTGAGCAAGAAACACAGAAGAACACTGAGAGAATGGCATGGTATCTTTGGACCACCACCAAAGCACCAGGTCTTCACAGTACAAGGTAATATGCAAAAATAGAGCTTAACATAAACAGTGGGAATGGAAAAGCATTGCCAGGAATTAATGAAATGCTAACTTTACTAGCTTGGGAAAACTCATTCATCACTTACAAAGCTTTGTAGCTTGATTCAACAGCAGAGAAGGATTCCTAAAGAATCCTTTATAGGTAGTAAGAATTTTATAGGTTCTTTATTAAAAAAAAAACCAACAAAAACATTTAAGTAGGGTTTTTTAAACATACCAGGTTCAGATCTAATGTGCAGTCCTATGAATGTCTAATTAGTTTTGCTTTCTTCCTCTTCTCACTTTCAAATTCTGGTCTCCTGGACAACCACATAGCAACAGAAGAAATTTCCAGTAGTTCAAGACATTTTTGCAATTACTAAACCCATTTGAAATGACCTTATGCTACTAGGCATTATCACGTGTAATAATCAGCTACAGGGGAAAAAGCTTTGGCCTAAATGATCAATACTCTTTCAAACAGAAGGATGAAGACTGCCATCTTAAAATGCCATCACTGTACAGACCTGTTTTAACTTTCCCCTCTGCAGCCTGGAATGGACTACCTGAGACAAAGGGGCTCTGCTCCGAGATCTGCATCATGGTCTGCAACTTGGTTTCTGTGTTCATCGCTTAAAAGGGAAAGGCTCAAAAAGCAAGCAACAGACAGCAGTGGGAAAGCTATGCTATGCAACTCCTGATTTGTAAGTCAGATTGAATTGTATAGATGGAATTGCAAACACTCAAGGGTCCCCCTAACCTGGGGTTTGCTTTTCTTGTAGTACCACATTAATGTCTTTAAGGAAAGTAGCTGCCTTTCCATGTGCCACTCTGGGCCAAAATAAGCTGCCCGAACCAACGTGAGCGACCAGACTCAAGCACTTGGCCTCTGTTCCAAGCCCCTGTAATGTGAGCAAACTACAGGGGGACTGGGCACCACGCTGGATGCTGCACTCGAAATGCCTGTCCTCTCCTTCTGGCACAGAGAGCAACACTGTTCCTTTTTAAAAATCCCCTGCTCTTAGCAAGGTTTGTTTTTCTAACTGGTTCCCAGAAACCTCTTGGGGGTTCCAAGCCCAGAAAAGTAATTACTGCATTACTTTGGCCACAGACACAATATCAACCTTGTTAGACTTGGACTGTGGAGACAGCCAAACACCTGCTGCTGCAGCATTTATTTGATAAGCTTCATGGTTTGCTAACATAAACCTGATCCTGCTGACCTGCCGGAGGATGAAAAGGAGCCAGGGGGAAAGGGTGGAGCAGGTAGGCGATCTCACGGCCCTCCAGCCCAGCAGCTTACAGCCCGCTCTCCCAGCGAGCTCCCATTTCTCTTTGCTTTCTTGTTCCCTGGTGAGAGCTTCAGAGAATTGGTTTTCCCCCTGCAGTTATGCAGGCAGATGTGGAAGGGGCTAGGATTCCCATGCCTTATGACGGATTAACTGACAAGTGCAGGATCAATACGGGAATTGTTCTAGCTCTGGCTGCATCTGTAGCCTTCCAAAGCAGACAGAATAGCTGCACACACTCTCGTTGGCATGGTGGTGTGTGCACTGAAAGGCTGGCTTAATACCAAAGCCCATTAGTTAACAGCAAGGGGGGAAGGAAGGGCTGCAAATCAGTCAAATCAACAGATAAAAGGCTGGGGAGAAAAGCAGATGTAGAAATAGACTCGAGTTTTATTCCTCAAATGACACAGTTTTCTTGTCTAGTACAAAAAAAATAGAGGGTGGGGGTAGGGAGAAGTAAGTAAGGTTTTGTCCCAAACAGGACCATCTCTTCCAGTGGATACTGCCAAGTAATATTTGAGGAAAAACCAGAAGAGCTAGGGACTTAGCAGGAAGGAGGAGAAAATCTTCCCAACTATGGTGTGCAGTATCAGGAAAGAAGCTTATTCTTCTGAGAGGCAAGCTTGCCTCCTTCTCAGCCTCACCTTTTTCTGGGCAGAGGGAATCAAAAGTCTAGAAACCCCGGAAAGAACACTTCCATGTATCTGCTAGTTGTCACTTATATGGAAGTGTCTGTAGTCAGGACAGTATGTTTCCTAGTGTACCTCTGTCTGTGTATGTTGATAGAGCATCTTGGAGATACACAGTGTGATTCACCCATTTGGGAGGCAGTGAGAAGAAGCAGATGAGTCACTTTTGATGACATTGGAGCCAGACCAAACTTTTACACAGAACCTTGCAATAATTTGAAGACTAAACCCAGATCTGAACATGTATGAAATTGTCTACACAAGCATTTTCTTTCTTATTTCACCTTCTTCTACTGGCTTAGAACTTCAGGAATTTTATTTCCTGATGGAGAGGAAAAAACCTGCAAAAATTCATATAATACATCAGAAGACATTTTCTGGATAGATCCAACCAAAATCAAAGCAAAAACCTCAAAAGAAAACTTCTCTTGTGGAACCTCAAGCCTAGTTTTGCAGGTATGTGAAATTCAGATAAGCATCTGAAGTTTTGGACTAGTACCAACATTCTGCTTTTGTATTCACCCTTCACCCTACAGGACTCACAGCATCAAAGTGAAATTCTAAGTACTCTCAAAAAACCAGCACGACTGGATTCTCTGAGCTCTACTAACACAGCCAACCAACTGCTCTTCAATCTCTGCCTTCATTGACTAGCCCGTTTCTCTCTGAACAGCAAGAGACAGATTTTTTTAGAACTAGTAATTAAATAAGAGAAACAAGTAACCTTATACTATTAGGAGATTCTTGTGGAAGGTGCTACAAGCAAGAAGACAGAGAGTGTAAGTGAATTTGACCCACACTGGGAAGCCTATATTGCTTGGAAGCCTGTGGGTACAACATAGCCACAAAGCAAGTGCTGCCCAGCATGAAAAACTTGAGAGCAATGCACAATACATCTAACTCCTGGAAAATGCACCAGGCTTAGCCATCTCAGTTTCCTTGATAACTGCTGATGACTGAAGCCAATAACTTCATTCCTCCCCGACCATTTTACTTTAGGCTCTATGCCAATGTTCACCAACAGCCCAAAGGCAAACTGAAATAATTCCAAATGCATTGGTCACCCACCAGGCAACAGTGATAAGGAAGAACTCATGTCCTGTTCCCCAACAGCTGCTAGAGAGATCAGCAGCAAAACTCCCAGGCTGAGGACAATTTTACTGCTTCATGTTCTCTAAATAATAAAACCATCTCACTTCAGAAAGTGTTAGGAAGCATCAGAGGTAAAGTATTGCAAATATCCTCCTAATGGTATTTCAGTGAAAAATCTATCATATTAAAGGATGTTCTTCTATATCATTCTGCCTTTTAGTCTTAAACATAGCTTCAAACTGTGAGCAAATGTGCATCTTGTACATCAGCTTCTGCCCATAGTTGCCCCAGAGCTCCATACGTGCAGAAGCACCATGAAGGTTTTTCCTTTCATGGTGAAATACTGGTAGACTGTTACACTAGCAGGAGCAGTTTTAAAAAAAGCTGAACAGGTTTGACAGCAGCCAAAGCGAACTACTGCTGGTTACAATTGGAGAAGCAGCAGCCAAGCAGCTTGACCTGACAGATCAGCAGAGAACTCTGAAATCACACCAAGTTTGGAGCACAGCAAGGCAAGTGAGAACCAACAATGACAGCCGTACAGCTCACTCAGAGCATCCCCAAGAGAGCAGCCATATGCTGACAATGAACACCACAGCTGAAAGGAACCAAAATTGTACAACAGCTTCTTAAAATAAATTCTCCAAACAGGCCCTGCTTCCTGTTCTGTTAACAGCCACCAGACCAGAGGAGTGGAACTTACTCCGAGTGACGTAAATGCACGTGTGCTCAAGAGCACTAAGCTCTGGGTGCCTAGGCACGTGTGGCCGCACATGCTCTTCTGAGGCCAGCTGCAGGACCATCAGAAGAACATGAAAGCAGATCTCTCTCTCCATTTTCCTCCTCTCTGCAGAGTACTTTATGTAGTTGAAAACTGAAAAAATGGTGAGTTTTTTCCTCTCTATGGGTAAAATGTGAGCAAGCATTGCAGACCTTTAATAGTTCATGGGTAATCAGAGCTCAGCCTGGTTCAGGTGCTCAGGGGTAACGCATCACCTCTGCTGTCTCACATCCCTGGGAATCTCCAGGATCAAGACTGTACCACTCTGCCATTTTGTATGACCATTGGATAGGGTCAGTGTAGAGTATCACGATAAAACCTTCTTCACGGTAACAGAGTACTGTGCTCTCAGATCTTTTCTCTCCTTTTCAGAAGTGTATACCTGTATACCCAGCTTTATGGTTCCGAAGACAACTTTTACATTGTGCACTGAGAGTAAGTGATACAGTAAGTTGCCCCCAAGTTTGCAAACACACTAAAATAGGTTTCTCAAAAATAAGTTCCACATCATAGCTTGGTGCCTTGAAATGACTGTCTGAACCCCATCCTCCTCCCCAGAGCTTTTTGTCTCAATATATCTAGTTTCTTCAGGTTTGAATCAATAGAAGACTGCGGCTTTTTGTTATGTCTTGGGTTAAAATGTATTGAAACTGGTAGATCTAGCACTACATTTCCTTTCAAGCTAAATAAGGCTTCAGTTAAATACCTCTTTGTTTAGTAATTGCTAAAAACAAAAGACTGCAAAAAGCCACAGGCTGCGCAGGGGCTGGATGTCACAGGACAAAGGGAATCATGGGAATGGATGCCCCAAACGTGGAGATAAGGGCAATGAGCAGCTCAGTGCTGCCTGTCAAAGAGTTGGGGATCAACATGCTGTCTTTGTTGACATACGAAGCAGACCCTAACATATGAGGCTTACTATAAGCTAATGTTAAGTAGGTAATTTTTACTACATCAAACTAAT
Source organism: Actenoides hombroni (assembly GCA_024336885.1). Taxonomy (NCBI): domain Eukaryota; kingdom Metazoa; phylum Chordata; class Aves; order Coraciiformes; family Alcedinidae; genus Actenoides; species Actenoides hombroni. The sequence goes on along the minus strand of WUAM01000179.1, from coordinate 4,371,347 downwards.
CTAATTATTTCTTTGGTATTTTGCTAGCTGTCACTCAAAGCATGTGAAATAGTAAAGGCATAAAACTTGACTATTTTTTTGAGGGGCTAAAGAACATCAAAACCATAAATAAAGCCATCCAAAATTCGTTTACGCTCTCAGAATACTGATAGCTACTGGTAGCTACTGATAGTTACTTTAGGCCTTAAAATAAATCTCTGAAACCCATCAAATAGTTGAAAAGGAACTTCAGTTTCATCCTTTAACTATACCTTACCCTTGGCCAAGTCCTAAATGGCTAATTACTTCCAGTTATTTCTGAATAAATTTTTTATCACCTCTGTTGAAGTCATCAGTATCTAATGTGCTGTGGAGAGGGGAGGAAGTGATCTGTCTGAGCATTAGACAAATAATAGATTTACTGACAGAAAAAAAAAACCCCAAAAGAACAAAACAAAGTAACTTAAAAAGACCAATTCGCTTATAACAGCATTTGAGGAAGGCCTAGAAAAAAGTGGGACACCTAACAGTTTCCAAAGGCCTTTGGGTCACTATTTCAGCTGCATCATGCCCTCAGCTTTGGCAGGAAGAAACATGGCCAGGAAATGCTAAAATTTCCAGTCCTTCACCTTGATATTCAGATAGTCTTTCTCGCAGCACCTGTGTCTCAAATGAAACTTACTTTATCATCAAAACCAACCAGTCTAATTCCCCAAAGCTCTGCAGCATTGCTGGTCCATTTTCAGAGCACTGAGGCACACAGGAGGTGGACTGGGTGCTGAGGGGGAGGTACAGCCTGTGTTTGGGAGATGGACGTGCTACCTGAGAACCCCGTGGAAAAAACACGTCCTGCTCAACCTAGTCTCCAGATGATGTTACAAATGTGAGAAATTATTTAAGTCAAGCAAAGTATAAGGGACTATGCATCTATTTAAACCTTTGCTTGAATTTACTCATAAAGCTGGAAAGCCATGAAAATGCAAAATTCACTTTGGAAAAATATGCCCAGATAAGAACATAAAAGGCTTTCTGAGTAACTGTGCAATACCTGGATTATCTGTGTGGCCTTTAACACTGTCAAAACGGAGTAGCCTACATATAATGCTGAACCTTTGAGTATCTCTGTAAATTAGAGAAGAAGATGGAAAATAGGCCACGGAGAAATCCTTTCATCCACTGTTACACAAAAGTGGCAAGAATTAGCAGCTGCAGACAGATATCTTTAGACCTCAATCTTAAAACCATACTTCCTTTGATACTATGCATTGCTAGGGCACATTTAAAAAAGCAATGAACAACTGATGTCGATTGTTGTGGTTCGTCAGCCAGTAAGTGATAGATGTGTGCCCTGCATATACTCTTTTACTGGAACAAATATATTTGCACACGGGATTGAAGCACTGGGAAACCATACACCCACAGATATTGTCTCAGTCAACCCTTCCTTTCAAGACCCGGTTCCACTCCCTCCTCCATCTCAGTCCCTCCATTAATCTCCCCATTTGCCTTTTAGTTTTGCTTAGATTACAAGTTACCATCGCTAAGTACATGAAAACTGTAACCAAAGACTGACTGTGCATAACATAATCACTCAAATAATTTCCAGCTAATGATTTACTATTTGCTTCACTTCTCCACCCACTGTCTGGCTTTTTTAAGGCAGAAACATAATTTCTTCCATGTTGCTACAGGACTATACACACCAATGGGGCTAAGAATGCAATAAAAAAGATTTAATGGCAAAGAGGATGTGACTAGAACATTTGAGTATTTTCCCTGTAGCAGAAACCACTATGTTGCTGCTGCTTTGGTGGCATAGGCTCCTATGCCCAGAGGAACCTAAGAACTGCCTTCTGAGAGTGCCACGCTGTCAGTGGAAGTACTTTAGGCTCAACATGCCCATGTGTCTGCTGATCTGATTCTTCAATGAGACTATTCACTGTCTGTTTTGGGGGAGAGGATGAATGGAGGAGTTAGATCAATTATCCAAGAGTCTTCAGGATACACTCTGACAGATGATGAAAGGGTCTAATATGTAATTGAAATACTCTGTACCAAAATACTCACATTAAACCTTGGCTGATTACACACAGGTCTATCTCAGACCTTCAGAACAGGAATTGAGTTGTTTATCAGTGAAAGCCAAACTTCTAAAAAGCTGGCTGCCCACTACAGAGCCTTTGTATTGGGTAAATTAGCTTCAGGAAGAGAATCAAAATGAATTAAAACCACATGGAGATCCTCTCCCTTTACCCCCCCTTTTCCCCTTTCCTTTTGGTACATGAATCCCCTCACCAGGAGACAGAGGCCAGTTCAGTCTAATTTAGTCCAGTGTTTTTGTTTCCTAAAGTCTCAGTCTTGGGCTGAGTCCATTAATAGGCTGCAGCTGATTTTAATCTAGATGAACTCAAGACTTCTCTCTCCTTTGGTTTTAAAAAGATTACAAATTGTGTGTTATATAAATAGAGGGAAAAGGGAAAAAAGGAACCAGAATGAGTAAAAAATCTGCTCTCCATTAGCTGACCTGCTGAACAAGCCTGTGATTCAAATAAAGATGAGAAATGAGAGTTGGGGGGGAAGTACACAACTAAAAGCTCTAGTGATACTGCAACCCAGACACACTGGTAAGAGGAGATGCAGTAATGTCTGATAGCTACCATTACCATCGTAACAACATAGAGGAGATATTAATGAGACCCCCGAAGTGGCAAACAAGATGCCTCAAAGACCATTCTGGTAGTATGAAGCACCCCTTCCCAGTTCAAATCACCTTGGTTAGAAAACATCACCTCTTTTCACCTTGTGTGTCTCTGGTAGCTAAAGTGGAGTAAGTTGGTCTTGCACGAGCTCCTTGACTTGTGAGTGTGAAAGAATGCCATGGTACTCACATGGACTGATTCAAGTGGGATCTCTAAAAGGGGTGTTGGACCTAGAGAGAACTGCCTCAGATCAGTGCTGAGGTTCCCTGGGAGAACAGGCAAAAAGGCATATGGGTATGTTGTCCTTTAAACAACCTGTTCTGGGTTTCTCAGGGCAAGTGAAAGAAGAAACAAAGCCCATGCTAACATAATGCAAGATTATTTCTCCTTTTGTCCAGAAAAGATATTCTAGATTAGCTCTAACAAGTATGAAAAAGAAAAGGCAAACAAGTCTGCTACAAAAGGTAAATGGGAGAATTATTTTTTGTATGATACAGCAGCTCAGAGGCTTTTAACACAACAGTCTTCTCACCGTGGTGAAGGATGGCAGAAGAAAAATCACTCCCGTGTAGTGCTGTTTCTCATGACCACAGCTGTAGACAGCTGTCAGTAAGGTGTCAGTCCTGCTGCACACAAGTACTAACGTGATTATGGTCAAAACGCTTTTGTCTTATCAGTATCAAACCACTCCACGTAGACATCTTTGTTTCTTCTCCTCGTGTCACGCAGAAGGAAGGAGAGTTGAATGCCATAATCCTCACCCATCTCAGAAAGGGCAATCTCTTCATCAACCTTCTGAACTACCTCGACTTACTCCTGTTCACTCAGTACAATGTGGTTTTCATGTACATCACCCCAAACTAAAGTTATACGCTCTCAGTCTCAGATCTCTCAGCACTGGTTTGCTTTATTGATTTCCTGTGTGCTGACTTTTTTAAATATCACATTTAAATAACTAGTGAATGCTATCACATGACACTGCTAAGGATCTGAAAAATGGGAACACCAGTCTTGTTTGGGGTGGGAAGAGGCTGGCCTTTTGGTTTATTTTATGCCAGCTTGAATTCTCTGTCTGCTTTACGTCACTATGGAACTCTACAAACAGTCATAGGACACCTGACGGCTCAAGACTGAATGAACCCGTGATTTTTAAAGTAATTGCAACACGGTGAAAATGTGACACTTTTTTTTCGTGATGCTCAACCTGGTGATTAAAAATTTCCCTTTATAGGAATCTTATGAACAGCTCATACACAACTGCTCTATTTAAAAATGGCCACTGCCACTGAGGAGCAAAGTCAAACATGAAACACCAAGTGAGTAGAGTGTAACTACTCAAAGTACCCTAGAGTCATGGCCCTGGTAGAGAGCAGCATGATGGCAGCCATTTAGAAGAAAGGAGACTTACAGAGATGTCTGTAACAGACTTTTGTTCTTTAACTCCAGCTGAAAAATGTAGGTAAAAAACTGCTTTCAGTCCAAAAGAAAGAAAAAGGGTTTTAATAACCTATGAGCAACACTTTAAGTGAGCTGTACTCACAAAAGACTCCAAGAAGCTTGAGTCTTGATGTCATTATGATAACTTTAAAAATCTCAAAATAGCATTTGATTCCTCAGAGAATTCACTCCAGAAGTCCAAAAATATTTTTCTCTGCCTGCTAATGCTGTCATTTTGGGAATTGCACACACATGTTTCACACAAAGAGCCTATATACCTGCATAAAGTAGAAATCACAGCTTTGCCTTAAGGAAATACAACAGACATAGTAAAAGTGCAAGTAATCAATAATAAACAGTAGATATGCAGAGAAACAGACACAGAGACGTAAGTGGCACTACACGATTCTATCAGCTTCACCTGAATTCAATCCCTCCTATTAAGTCTCAAATGCAATGATAAACGTGCCTCGATTAAGCGCAACATTTTTTCATTCTTTGCTAATGGGGCAAATGTAACTTGGAAGGGGTCTGTATGCAATCACTGGAGGTTTTATTTGTATAACTTTTTTTTGGAGTTTGACTATGACTATATTTGATTGCATGTGGGTGGCTGGGGGACAGGCGGACAGCTGGGTGAAAAACTATGACAAAAGGAATCTTGTCCCATTTCCTGCCTGTGCTCCATTCACTAATGAGCACTGCTCTGGGTCATTCTCAAGATTTCTTCATCTGTTGTTGTCTCGTCTGCAAAAGGGGCACCCCAGCAGCGGAGCTGTTGTCAGCTTGTCTTGAGAGTTTATTCTGCTGCCTCTCACCCCTGCAGCTGTGTGGGATTGTAAGTGCCTGGCTGTAAACAACGCCATATTTCGTCCTTTTTGGATGACTTGAAGGCCAGTCTGAGGCCAGATGTGTTTGCTGGTGTAATCTGTTTCCCATTTCTTGTAATAAATGCATATCTCAACAACTAATAATAGAGTGAAATCAGGATTTATCTGTTGTCTTCTTCAGCGTGATTTATGCTGGAAAGAGAATGTTAATAAAACATAGTGAAGTCCTCAGTCTCTCTTCCTGGAGTGCTTGAAATGTTCAGTGAATGCATCCCTACAAGTAAACAACCGGGCTGGTGAATCTGATGCCATTAGACTCCTGTTGTAGCAACCAATATCTCTCTTGCTAGTTTGTGGAAACAAAGCCATTTTGCTTCTTTAAGAAACGCTGTTTTGCAGTAACACTGCTTCATTTATTCTTGTTTCTTTTGCCAGATCAGCTCACATTAAAAAGTTTCCTCCTACTACCAGGTTCAGTCTTTTTACTAAGATTCTTTTTATAAAAGGCTTCTACCTTTTTGCCAAGCAGATAGAAAGGTTAAGTAGTGGGAAGAGGAATGCTGCAAGGACTCAGCCCACCCTCATCCACTAATGGCTCACAAGACATGCACTGCTGCAGTGCAGCACAAAGCTCTGGTCCTCACAAATCTTCCTCTCTACTTTCATGGTCATAGACCATGGCCATGTCCACCCTCACTCCTCATATCTACTACAGTGGGACCCTCAGTCTCTATTAAAACCTCTGCTCAGGTCTGTCAGAGATACTCCACCAATGAGAAGCAATTCCATTAGGCATGACTGATACCAGACTTCCAATCTTCTGATACCTGCTACGTAGTCTTTTATGTCCTCTGCAAGTTGAAATAATGATAGATAGATAGATAGATAGATAGATAGATAGATAGATAGATAGATAGAGTAAAACAACCATTTTCTGTAAAGTCATAGGATGCTCATTTCCCCAAGAAGCCTTTCAGAGAGAATGGTCTGAAGTTGCACCCCAAAGGAGGTTTTGCCAAGCCCTCTACCCCTGGGAGGGAAAGAAAACCCCTTGCACAGTGTTAGGCAGCTCTAATTACAGATGCAACAAACCAGCACCTACATTTATTCAAGATAATTGTTCCCTGATGGTACTTAGAATCTCATCTATTGTCTTCAATTGCACTAATATTAGTCAGCCTTGCTAGCTCTGTTCAGCAAATGGGCCACCAGGAACCTATGTAAATTCTATTTCTTCTGTGCCTTTTCAGTTTTTAACACCTAAGTACAAAAACTGTAACTGCATACTGTAAACTTCCATGACTGGCATAACTGAAGACAACTGTTTTAGCTGGCATGGAAGACACAATTTATTAAAACCACTCATGATGATATGTGAGAAGCAAAGAAGCTCTTTTTGCTTTTAGGAAACAAATAATTTCTAGGGCTGGCAATTAGGAAAAGAAAACAAACACAAAACCATTTGTATTTGTAAACTGAAAATATTTGCTGTGACTTAAGATGTGCTAAACGAAATCCTGGATTTTTTTCTTAAAGAACCACCACACTTCAAGATGACAGTAACATAAAAAACCTAAGCATGGGCAGAATAATTTCCCACTGATCCATCTGGGTTTTCAGCATTCTACTGCACTTTCACATCCACTATGTGAAGTACAGGTCAATCTGTTTCCAGAAGGCTACACTTTGGTAGGTGGACTGAGTTCATTCTATTTCTTAATTTTACTTTCTGGGACATTCAGAATTTTCTTTCCATTTTCTGTGCTGAACGTAATGGTTTTACAGAGCCATAATACCAGTAACATGACATGGAATATTTGTTTTATTTTGTCCTGTATCAAGCATGGTTTTACACACAAGCTGATCACCTCAGAAGCACAAGAAGCATATCTAATTTGAACTTGGCCCTAATTCTCCTGCCTTCATCAGTTTTGTATATAGCTGTCATACTATGACCCCTTGAAGAATATTCCTTACACTTGACCCTCTCAGTAGTTTCACGAGATTCTGCCCATTCTCTTTGTATTCTTATCAAATGCTTTCACTCTGCCAAATCAGCATGCTCTCAGAATACTTGCACTAAACAAAACAAGGCTATTTTTTCTAATTAAAGTTGTTTCTCTATCTATGGTAATGTCAGCAGAGTCTTCACAAAACATATAACCTATGAAGCTGCTGTATTATAAAAAGTTTGCAAGCAGTCTTATAAAACTCATGTCTTACTCACTGGAGACAGTAAATCCCTTATCTGAGCTAACCAGTAGAATAGAGTTGCAAGGCCAATTAACATTCTGGAATTATGGGAACAGAGTGTCATAGATGTGTGAAAGTACCACCGCGCAACAAAGTAACCCATGAATTAACAAGAAATCAATGCAGGGGTGAACACTGAATGTGAAGACAAGGCTCCTAAGTGGGCTGCTTTCATCTTGTATCCAGAAATTTCAAAGCATCGTGTACAAGGGTATGAACTCTTTACATCAGAATCAAAACAGACCCCCCACTTTTTTCAAACACACCAACACCACAACATTGCCTCTAATGGGGTGTAAATCTGTTTCTCTAGTGTCTCTTGACATGTAGAGATGGTACATGGACTAGACAAAGCCAGAGTAAGACTAATGCATAGGCAGGTTAAGTGAACTTTCATGATTGCAAGGAGTATCTTTAAATCACAACCTGATCTTAGCTGATGACACAATCACTGCCTGAGTCATCTGAAAACCTGAAACAATGCTGGGCATGATAAACTTTGTCATTAATCTGACAGTGTGTCAGCCTCCTGACGGGAGAGGGACAGCGGGGATTCTGCCACTTCAGCAGACAATTCTATGGATGGAGCAGGAGCAGAAAAGTACAGTAAGCCTGACTCAGTCTCCAGCAGATATATTCCTGATGCTTCAGCAACATGACTGAACTTTACACTCAGGACACACTGTGCCTGTCACACTCAATAAGGCAGTGGCATCTCTTACTGTTCCTGATGGTGAGCAGCAGTGCAGAGGAGGAATCACATGGCAGAGAAGCAGCAAAGCAGAGGAACCAGGGTTTAAAAACCTCACATGACCTTAATAAATAGCAGCACTGACATACCTGATTTGGGTCTGTCATGCAAGGGAAGCCTCATCTTTAGATAAGCAGAGTGTCCGCCCTTAACCTCTCCAACTATCAATTTTCCCTGTCTAATACTGAAAGGTTATGCTGCAGTGCCCTGTGCTTCCTCACATTTAAAGTTAGGGTAGCCAAGGGCAACAAAGACTCCTTCCTCTCTAGCCTGATAGCAGAGTTCTTCCTTCCTTTTGTTCACATGAAGAACAAATACCGAGTTGAACAATAACAGTGGATGCTTCATTATGATGCTCTCATGGGCACCCAGCCCTGGTTAGCATTATCTTACCACTTGGTTTTGCTTTGAAGGACACTGTAAACGGTGCTTTCAACTGCTGGTGTTTCAAGATCAACCAACATTACCTCTGCTTCCTCTGTTTTCAAGTCTCCTTATTTTACCAACAACATGTGGCGCTATGAAAAAAGAAGTGACACAAACCCAATGAACTAGGCAAACTGCCAGTCTAAGAGGCAAGTGATAACAGAAGGCCATTTAAACCACCTTTCTCTGAACCAGTTAAGCTACTGATCCTGCGCACTGGGAAAAAACCCCACAAAACTAAAACCAAAGACAGCCAAAACAATTAACCCTTGGCAACTATTGAAGGAAGTGCATGAGGAACACAATTTAGGCCTTGGAGATACTGTATTTTAAAACATCCAGGCATCTGATCACACTTCCTGAAATCAACAGCAGCAGACCCCTCCCTGCCACAGCTCCTACTTTATGGACAAAGAAGCCTTTAGCCATTCAACAAAATCCATACCCTCTGATCCATAACAGACAGGTGACAAACCCAATTTATCACAGACTTATCACTTCTGCATTCCTGCAGACTTTTACTGTTCTTAGACAAGTAATTGTTTTGGACAAGTTACTAAATTATCATTCACTTTTCACACCATGGGAAGGACTGGTGAACAAATTTAATGACCTAGACATAGTCAAGAAGCTACACTGAAAAGAAGTGTCTGTGGATGCAGTTGTTCAAGTGGTGACTGGGAAGGGGAGCAAAGAGGGGCAGACAGCTTCATCCTCAGTCAAGGCTCTTTTTCTGCAAAGATCTGTCCACAAAAGACAAACTCTTGAATGGAGCATGAGGTGAGCTGGCCTCAATTAGTGCCACACTGTCGGCTGCAGCTCTCAGGTGGGCCAGCTCATTTAACCCCCTCTGCCAGAAAAGGACTCGAGTTTGCAGATTCAGTTTGTTGATGATGTTTCCTGTGCCCTTGAGGGGTACAGCAGTGATTGGTGTGCTTCCTGAGCCCAGACAGCTGGGACCAGCTGGAGGGATGCCTTCCTCCTGTTGTGTTCTGATGTGACAGTGGAATTTGGTTCACTGTACGCTGGAGAAATCTCGACTGGCCCTGGCTTCTGGCCACTGCTTAGGAATCTTCCAAAAGAAAATCAAACAGTGCCTTGGGTAGCTACTTGGGTGCTACAGGAGGTAGGAGTCTACAGGCCCATTGTGTGACAGCTCATTCCCCTGTTTAGCCTAATGTATATTTCAGAGAAAAAAAGGGAGCAAACCTGTTTCTCAAAGAGAATAAAGTATTCCAGATGAATAAAAGTTAACTCTGTTAAACTCCAGTAGAGTCCTACTCAGTATTAGTCATCTGGAAGGACTGATGTAATGAAGCAAGGCCACAAAGTTCTATGGGAAGCAGGGCTGCAAGGCAAAGAAGAAACAATATACCTTTGAGCTCTGGTGTGCACAGTATGAGGCTTTGCCTCTGTATCAGGTGATATGAAGGTGGCTGGGATCACATTACAGAACTATCAGAGTTATGCTTTAACCACCTTAATTTAGTGGTTTTGACTTTTGCTATCACATTAGGAATACATTGGCTTGGTTTTCAAAGGTAACAAGCACCTACAGCTCCCACTGACTTCAGTGACAGCTGCAGCTCTAAAAATCAATTTAAGATAGTTTGCATATTGAGAAGAACTGAAGGAAAATAAAAGGTCCATTGTGTGGATACGAAGAGTTTAAACACTGCTGATGGGTGGTATACGAGTCCCTTCCCTTTTCAAATGAATTTCACTTCATGTTTTGTTTGGTTTTCCTGTTGATGCATCCTGCACCCTCCAGTGCTAAGCTGGTGGGATCCCACATACTTTTCCTGGCATGTGGTGTTTAAAATAAGAGACCTCAGCAATCGGATATCCTCAGCATTTCCAGCTATTGAATACCATCAGAAGTACTGTGATCCAATTTCAGAGCAGAAAAGAAAAGATATATAGGAATATTCTCCCTGTGCTGGTATGGGGCAGACAAAAGAAAACTAAGCAAACAGGATGTTCTGCTCCTCTGTGAACTTCAGCAAATGGCCATGGCAGACAGGATACCAGTCTACGAACTCACAGCTGCAATGTATGTGCCTGGCTGCCCAATACCTCCTTCTGGGTAATTCACTCACAGCACAAATACAGCATGAAGAAAGTAAAAGGTGTAGTGTGCAGTTCCCACCTAACATGTATCAAGACTGAAGTCCTTCATCGATGCTGCCTGACAAAGGAATGAGGTATTTTCTGTATGATGCTAAGCAAGACTCTCATCCCTAAACTCACTCAGAACATCTTCAGGACTTCAGTGCTTGGTGTTCATGACATCATCCTGCTCATTCTAAGCTTATTCATTCAGCAGTAAGACATATCCCAACTGAGGTCTCCACAACAGCACACAGCACTTATAAATCACCCTACTGCAGACTGCTTGATAGCACTCTAATAGTTAATTGTAGCATCCTCTGCCTGTGCTTCCTCTTCAGCCATGCAGTAAATGCACTGCCTTGCCCCAGCTGAGCCCTAAGGCAGACCCCTCTAGGGTTTTTGAGGTGGCCAGCCAAGGAACAGCTGGGGCTGACACACCATGCTCTAACAAACTGCTGACTAAAACTTGTTACCTCTCATCTTTGTAACCCTTGGTTAACTCAATCTGGCCCAGAAATTTAATCTCACACATTTTTCAGGGGTCTTCACAGAACTAAATGACAAAGGACCAGATTCTTGTTTCATTACAACATAAACAACGAGAAGGACTACAGCAGTCATTAACACTATGTTAAAAGTTCAAACGAATATGACAGAAAATACTTCACAGCAACAGCCCAATGCTATTAATTTGGGGGCATGACTGTAATGAGGAAAACCTTTTGAAGTCAAAACCTGTTTGCTGAAAGGGTTTATCACATGTGTGTCTGTTTCTATGGCAGTGCTATGTATTCCTGCTCCAGCTTATCAAGACAGATTTAAGCTTACATGGTAATATAATTTAAATTTGTGGATAGTCCAGTTTTCAAGACAGGGCAAGTCTACACATCAGAAGCAGAGAGAGCGAGCCGAGGTTATTCTAGGTCTGTTAATTCTGGAAACATAGTTTCAAAGAAAAAGGGCACTGAGGCCAAAGCATGGGGAACCCTATTTACACAGCTTTATCCCAGGGCTAATAAGCTCCTCCCTCAGGCAAAGTTTTCTAATTTAAAGTGCTATTCAAATGTACCTAGCTAGACAAGACTGCACTCTGGAAACTTCCAGGTGTAGACTGTAGCTAAGTGTTGGATCTCCACATCACTCTCCCCAGCACAGGGGACAATAAAGTGTTCAACATTTCTCTTTGGCAATTGGGCTCTGCACTCAAGAGATTCTATAAGATTTGAATATGGAGAATACATGAAGTCCTAGAGCTAAACAAGAGTTGCATGTACCACCAAGGTTAAATCATTTGTGTCATAGTCCTCTACTGCTATCTTTTACAGGATAAAATGACAGTAGTGGTGGCTCCATCAAACATGCCAGTGCTGGAGCCAGAACAGACACAACCTTTGAGGACGGCAAAAGAAACCTAGTTGTGCTTACATGAGAAAGGGATAAATTACAGGGAGACTTAAATGCCTTTTCTTTCATAAGCTGCACACAAAAGACTTTACTCTGGCTGAAAAACATAGGTTTGGGCAGACATTTTTTGGCTTCCTATTCATGAATGTGTTTGCTTAAGAACATGAAGTCCATTTTAAGTACATTTGACCTTATTCTACAAATCTGTAGCCTGAAAGATGTAACACCTTCTCCGTTAAATCCAGGCAATTAACAGTAGAGTCTTGGTCTTCTACAACAACACTGAGTTCCCAGAACAATATACTGTCACAAATCACAGACAGTACCTCTAATCAACGGACAACTTCACTCCTTATGTTAAAAGCCTTTCGGAAAAAACGCCATTTGCTTTAGCACTGTGCTGAAAACACGGGGGAGCAGCCCACTTTGATCAGGAATTCATTACAGAGACATTGGTAAGGAGAAGATTTCTCTGAAGTTAAACCATTTTGTCCCAGGAAGCCCATGCCAGCCTTGAAAAGAGGGGAACGTTTTTGCAAATACAGACTTAACACTCTTCAGCTCATTGTTTTAACAACAGTAGATTTAAAAAAATATTAGTTTTGATTCACACTTGGGTAAATGAGAACAGGCTTGGCACACTACTTGCACCAAGTTGGTTTATTTTTTTCATGATTTGATTATTACATTCAGTAAAACATAAGAAAAAATAAGTGCTGGCACTTCAGTTGCAAAGCATTTAGGGGCATGTCTGGCTTTCAGTGAAAGCAGAATTTTATCTTCAGTGTCTTTATGTATGCGTTCAGAAATAAGCAGGTAATTTAATACTTTGTGCTAAAATGGATTTATCCAGCATAGTATCATCCCACAAGTTAAGCTCACAGCAGAAAGTGCAGTCACAAACTTTACTGATCTATCTACTACATGATGATGAGAGTCTTATTTTTTTCACATTCCTGGCAGCCAGGATAAACCTCACCTACAAGCTGATGGTGCTTTTTTACTCGCATTATTACAACCCTGTTAGAAATAGCATGAGGCTTTCAGCGTCCTGTAGGGAATACAGCAAAAACCGTTCCACCCCACGGAGATCTCAACAATGATCAGTTCATCTTTATCCCTCCAATAGGGATGGAAGTCACCAATGGCACTGCAAATCTGTTACCATCTCAATAGCGATGCACAACTTTATTCCCATTAATCTGTCTTCTATCCATTCACACATCAAGTACAACCCTGCTTCATTTTACAGATTATATCCATGTTGCTCCAGACAAAGGTCACTTTATAGTTACAGTTCTTCAAATGAATAAAAGCTTTTGATGCAGTAAATCATTGTCTCTCACTGTTCAAACTCACACAATACAATACAAATAATGGTGCCCTTTCTTTCAGAATTCCCTTTCTACCTCACTACTTGTTTCTTTACAAATAAAATGAGGCACTTTTCACTTGCTTCAGCCATATAAATTAGTTATAGTACTTTGGAGACAGTTTGCCATGCTGCACTACAAGCCCAGGCCCTATGCTATTTCAAGTTCAAAACGAGTCTCTTTCATTACATTAGTGACAAATGAAACATAATGTACCAAGTTTTCCATAGATTTAGCTGTTCCTAGATTTTTTCCCTCTTAGTACTGTGAAACTTAAAACCTAAGATACTCTTTTCTGAGTGCCCTTTATCTTTTTTTTCTACTTATCAGACGTTACCTGCCTCAATAAGACATTACAGGCAAGGTGAGCGTGGTTGTGCACACACAGACACATATGCAGTGGAAAAAAAGGGCAGGAGAAAGGGTGGATTAATCAACTAACCAACCACCCAATCCTGCTGACACAAAAATCAAACTCTTCCCTTTAGCAATACAAGGTATTCTGTCATTTCTTTGGGTAGTGAGGGGAGCCAGTCAGCAGGAGAAACAAAAAAAGTTTTAAGGTTAAATTTGCAGATAGTTATAACTTTCTTTCAAAAGGAAGAATAAAAGACAGCAGGATAAATCTTAATGTCAAGCACACTCATGCAAAACAACAATCACTTACCAGCAGCAGTGCTTTATTTTTAGCACTGAAGGTCATAACGAGAGCTGAGGGCAAAAGCTGAAGGCAGGCAAATTCTAATCTGAAATACAGAACAAGTATGTAGCAGAAAGGTAGCTAAAACTTGAAAACACTGTCCAGGCAAACCAGGAACTCGCATTTCTTGATGTCTTCAAATAGAAGTGAATACCTTTCTAGAAGACATGATCCAGTGTAACCTAATTTATCAGGTACCTGAAGGAAACCTGTGTGATATATGGGAGGTCAGTTTGGATGATTGGCTGATTCCACCCATCTTTAAACCCTATTAAATGGAAAATAAATTATTACTCAAAAGCAAGTCCTAGCTCACTTAGTAGCCCTATGTTTTCAGTGCTTCTGAGCTCTTTCAGCAAAGAGCAACGTTAATCACTTGATTAAAGCATTCAGTGAAAAGTCCCAGTAGGCTCTCCAGTTGGCAACCAGCCACCACGTTTCCCTGTCTTCTTCTGCAGCACCATCCTCTATATAACAGAAGGCATTTACTTAGGTGAGATGGAACGAGACTTCCACAAACAGGTGATCTATCAGCTGCTAATAGCTAGGCAGGCGCTGTTGCTAGCTTGTATTTATGCCCCAGAATGCTGCTGCTGCTAAAGCTAGACTCAGCCCACAGAATACAGCTTAAAACTGACACCAGTTTATTTAGCCTATCTTCTGCACGTGTGCACATGGCTAAGGGGAATCTTCTAGTTCAGCTGACCTGAACCAGTATGTTCTACATTCAGCTTCAGAGAAATTACAACTAGGCAAGAACATCCCAGAATCTGTTCTGACTGATACACCAGGGACAAAATTACCAGCTAACAATTCCCAATCCAACACAGAAACTATATCACTGCCAATGAGAAAAATAATCTTCTGACTTGCACAATTAATCAAGTAGATCTGGAGATTTTTTCTGTTCTTCTTCTCAACAGTATCACTTGATTCACTTTAACTAGTTTATTGAATTGAGGAAGGAACGACAAGTCCTTAAACAGAATACACAAGCAGACAGTAAAGCTTACAGTATTTTGCAGTGCTTAGAGCCAGGCTTCTGCCCTCCTGCAAAATAGAGATCTGCTGTCAGACTGGATTTTGAACCCATAATTCAGGTTCATCACAGAGTCAGACTGTACAGCACGGCAGCACGTTACACGACATTGTATCGCAATGCAAAGGCAACTGCGGCTTTTGCGGGGTTTGTGCTCCACCCCCTGCACAGCATGGAGCATACTGAAGCAATGAGAGCGAATAAATCTTTGACTGGCCAATCTTGCTTTCCAATCATCCAATTTCATTCCTCTAGTCTGCAAGTGGAAATAAAAGAATGAGTGAATAAATGGATTATTTTCATCCCTGAACGTTTCAAGTTCATACAAGCAAAGAAGGTCTCTCCATGGCACCCTTGGGCAGCCTGGTGCTCTCCTCTTGACAATAAAAGAGAAGCAGTTCTGCCTTCACTAGGGTCTCCTCTGAACACTTCTGTGCTCACACTGAGGCCAGGAGATGCAAAGATACCAGGGAAACAGAGCAGCGATTTACATTGACAAAGAGGATTTTGATACACTCCTCCAAATGGGGCAGCATTACCATCTTAATAGCCTTTTGCTCTCAGCCCTCTTCCTGAGGACGCTGGAGATTTTTGCGAATGGAGAACAGTTCCGCTTCCCATTTTAACTGCAACAATAGCAGAAGGGCTCCTTAAACTGCATCAAATAGCAGCCTGTGAAATCCCTAACTAGCCGCACTGCCTCTCCTGCCGTTTTATTATCCTTCGGCCCACAGAACAAAAGCGGGGGGGGCTCCTCCTCATTTTTAGCCTATTCCACACATCCTAATCCCTCAGAGGTGGCAATGGAAATTGCTTGTGGAACTGTTAAATCACACTTTCACTTTGTCTTTCATTCCCCATTCACCCTCACTAATCAAGGAGTTTCCAGCCACATTTTCCAATATCAATTTGTTTATGGCCTATTGGTTAATGGTCCTGGGATGGGACCCCCTGAGTAAAAAGAAAGAATCCTGGGCACTCCAGCCAGCTGCTGCTTCTCGCCAGTTCCCACACCCAGCCCACTTGTTCCCATCAGCCACCCTGATTGTGCTCACCTCCTGACACCAACTGAATTAAACAACAAAGCCTGAATGGGAAAGATGCCTTTGCAATGAGGCTGTGGGACAGATTCCACTTGTTGGTGACATACGATGTCCCTTGAGCAGCAACGCGGGGACACTCCGTCACCGGCTGACCCGTGGCCAGTTGCCTTACTGACATCTTACCTTGAGTCCAGCTTCCTGCGGGAAAGAAGTGCTAGCTACAACTCTCATAAAAACTCTAGTTTCTCTTGCATGAGGCAGCCTGGTGCCACTTTCTGCATCTTATCCAAAACAGCCATTTCCAGGTGATTTGCTCACTTCCCCTTTCCATAGAAATAACGATCATTGAAATGTGGGATAAGATGACGCAGTATTTACTTTGTACAACTCATTGAGATGGTTTGAGTGTAAGTGCTTACAAGTCTCTATAAAATAGTCTGGGGCACATTATCAGGGGAACCATGCCCTTCCTTACGACCCATCTTAAAGAAAAATATCTACAAGGGAAACGTAATGGTGTAGTCAGAAAGAAAGAAAAGGCTCACACAAAGAAATGCTTCAAGCTGCCCTCCAAAACATACAAAGAACGCCTGATACTGGGACAGCATTCATGTAGAGAGATCCAAACTGATGTCTCCCATGTTTTTAGAAAAATGGTGAATAATGTTTTAAATGTGCACCCCAGAAAGAATATGGATACAAAAGCATTTGCCATGCCCCTAATACAGTACTACCCTTCTATCAGAGAGTCCTGCTCCATTATCATTACGTGTTACCAGGCCCATTTGTTCTTTTAAAAGTAGGGTTCAGTCCTTGGAAAGGTTACATTCCTGGCTCACAGATAAGAACTGAAACAAATAAAGAACCTCTCCGAACAAATGCTTCCCATTTCTGAAATGGGAAATCTTTCTTTCCATAGGTTCCACTGCAGTAGTGTCTGAGGATAGAGCAGAAAACTGTCTGACTTTTTTTTTTATAATGACCAAAAACATCTCTGCAACTCAGAAGATATTTGAGATAGAAAAGTAGCTTGTCTTCTGCACTACACTGAACCAAAACATGTCTAGACCAACTCTTGCGAGCCATCTCAGTTTAAACTAATAAAAAACTGCTTCTAGTTCCTGTAGCCTTTTAAATTACTGGTACCAAACAAAGCAGATCAAATTCCCAAAATCTTATCTAAGAAAACACTGGGTATAGTATCCAAACACTTAGGAAACACTGGATGGACCCCTGCATTATCATTATTTAGATGTATCAAATGGAAGCAAAAAGGCACCGAAAAACATTTCTGTTTCTTTTGTTTTCCTACATTATGTATCACCACAGATGTAAGCACATTTAGTCATCAGTAAATGTAACTATGTCATTGGTCTGGTTCAGCCTATGCGAAAGTGAGAAATGGGTAATTAGAAGGAAGAGAACTGTTCAGATACCTTTAGATGTTCATAGTGCTTTATGGGATCAGTGATTCTCAATCACTGGAACCTGAGAAAAAGCAATACTCACTTTTCTTAATGCCATGGCTGCATATCAGAGTGCACCCTCTGAACAAAAAGTGACAGGCACTTACTAGTTTTACTTAGTCTGATACACCGATACAGCAATTAGGAGCCAGGCGGCATATCAGCAGACAGCAACTCAACAAAATTGGTCTACGAATGTCTGTCAAAAAGTAAGGGCATTAAAGGAAGATTTACTGGGATAAATGGAGGAAAAAAGGGAAGAGTTGAACTTCCTTTTTTGCTGTCACCTGAAAGTACGTGACTTAGGACATGACCATAAGCAGCAGTAGTTCTCTGCCCTCATGATATCCAGCTTTTCAGTACACAATCTCATATCCTAGAGGATCTGAGGATTATTTAAGATCATGGGACATTAGCTTTAAAATGCTCACAAAATTAGAGAACAGATATTAATTTCCTGTATTTTTACTGATGTCAAGCCATTTGCTAAGAAAGAACCATTTATTAGGGCAGGCTACTAATGACAGATAGGTATGTTTCTCCTGGAGAAACCTATCCCATAGGATCAGTGTTGCCACAATCATGCTGCTTTACCTTGAAGGAAAACAGGGAGTCTTGATTAATAATTTCAGGGCCTTGATTAATAATTTCATTCTTAGATCCATGGGACTATGCAACAACTGACAGTACAATCCAAGACAAAACGGTGAACGCAGCAGAAGACTGTCCATGTCAATCAGACTGTTTAAATGTGTGTGGGGTTTTAGTTAGGTATAAACAGCACTGTTTTCAACAACAGCTGCTGGTATCTACAGCTTGAAATACTAACTGAAAAGGCAAAACAATCAATACACTGGTCTTACCTTGAAGAACCAAGCCTGATTTCTCAATGGTGTAGAAAAAAGCAGAGAATGGAGCAACAGGGGATTTGGCAACAAGGAGCTGCAAAACAAACAAATAATACACATCTTTATAACGTACTGATCAGAGCTCAAATCCAGAGACTAATCTCACTGGATTTAACTTCCAAAAGTAGTAAAGCATACTGCAGAAATAACAAGGTAGTTATTCTACTTCTTCACTTCTGAGTGATTGAGGTCTTCTCATACTCAGGTATAGGTCATGCTGCAATTTAAAAATGATTCACAGGTCCAAAAAACCCACAGTCACGAAAGCAGCAAGTTTTGCCTGTTTTATTGGCACCCTCTGAACCTTAATGACTCCTGCTGGCTCAGTCAGTTGCACTCAGAGACAATTTTGAGCAAAGCTGCAACTGTTACTGTGTAAGGCAATTGTAATCACCATTAGCTGTTCCACAGATGCACCCCGCAGCTTCTCCAAGAATTCCACCCATTGTCTTCCTCCAGCCCCTGGAAGCAGTGTGGTCCACCCATAGGTCACCATATACTGGGGACAGTAACATGCCATTGCAAGTATTCAGATGTTCTCTTTTGCAAATGGCACAATGACTGAGTCAAGCTTTATTCAAAGATCTTGTCCTTGGAGTATCGAAATAGGAGCTGGAATTCCCTTTAGGGTGGATAGTGCAACGGAATTTAGCTCAGCATTTGGGTGTGCTGGCTCTCCCTGGTCAGGCCAGAAATGTCCCAGGTACTCTGGCTGCACTATGGAGGAACCAACCTCTGTGGATGAGTTGCAGCAGAGTTCTGGAGACAAAGAAGTAGGCTTGTTGGCAGAGTGGGGGACGTGAGCTTAACATGAACATTGATCTAATGGTCCCCATGAGGGCCCTGCAGAAGACACTGACAGCAGTGGCTGAAGCAGAGACTGTGCTGCTGCTCTACCCCCAGCACAGAGCTGCTGAACAAAGGTGAAACACGTTTCTCTGCTCACCTCTTCAACAGCTAGAAAAGGCCAGGAACTGGAAATCAGCCCTTTTGGGGTTGGTCGTGCACCCTGAAAGAGCCTTCCCACCCTCCAGACCCCTGAGGACATGGTTTGGGAAAGTGGTTCCCCCTCAGCTCGTGCTGATCCTCTGCAGGGATCTGCTGCAAGCAGAGCAGTACCACAGAGCCCAAGCCATGACTGCTCAGGACACAGAGCGGGCCTACCAACGTCCTTTCCATCAATGCACTCACTTCATCTGACCGGTCTCTGAGGCCTGCCTAGCAGCGTGCTGTGGAACCATCACGCACCTCGGTGTCTAAATTTCCAAACCCCTGTTAGATACTACGTCCTCTCAGCCCAGGACACGCAGCCCCCTGTAAAGTATATCCAAATATAAATTTCTTAGAACTACAGACAGTAACAGTCTTATTTTTAGAAGTGTGGGGCACAACAGACTCTGCTGATTTCAAATAGAGTAAAAAACCCCCATTATTTCCAAAGGTCATGCCCCAGTTCTGCCAACCATTCAAGTGCTCATAAGGGTCACTGCATGTGAATTTTGGTTAGTGGTGCCTAACAAATCAGCAGAGAAACAGTGCGCAGCTTTTACAAAAGGCAAGACAGACCACAGAAAAACAAGGAAATTCATGGTCACCAAAACTGCTCCCATTTCACTGAAAACCGAGACAGTATTGCATCACTTCATAGACACACAGCACTGGTACCTTTATTCCTAAGTGTAAGATTAACAATATCTGGCACCAGAAGTTTGAGCTCTGCACTGTCCTCATGTAACCAGAGGATTTGGAAGCAAATTCTACTGTAATATCAAGGCTAATGTGACTTTCCTGTAGCACTTTAGATGCTGAAGGTGTCTGTAGAGTTGGTAGGTTTCATTTGTATTTGTATGTAGACTTCAGACAGGGCCATATTTAGATGTCTTGCAGCTCTTTCTCACCTGATTCAGACACAGGCTGAAGAAACAAAACCCTCCTATCTGGTTCATGTTTTATAACCATTTCTACCCACAGGTAGTTAACGTTTTTATGGTTCTCAGAATTTAAACCAAACATAGTATCCTTCTTCAGACAGTAAAAAATAAAGGCAGGTACATAAAGAAGACAGATACAGCCAGAGAACACCACACCAGTCTAAATGTCAGTGTTTTCCTTTCAGTCATACGAAGCTGGCAAAACCACCTCAGGATGCAATACAACCTCTGTGAACTACGTGAAGTAGGAAAATGTCTGTGGTAGCACTTTCCCCTCTTCTATGTTCATTACCATTCTCTCTGGAATGAACTTCTGGAGAAAGGAGGGGCACAGCACATCTCATGTCCATGACACACCTTGACAGAACTCGAATTCCCTTACCCATCGTTATCCCCAGAGACAGCACTTCCCACTGACAGGACAGGAGGGGGACTTTGCCCGGAGGAATGCAGAGTGCCTCCTGGGGCTTCGCACACTCCCACAGCTCTGAGAACATGAGGGAGAGGATGGGCTGGAAAAACTGCAAACGCTCAGCTACAGAGTCTCCCACAACAGCTGGATGCTTCATCGGAAAGGCCCAAAGTGAAACAGTTACAAACCTGATGTCTAAGGTCAAATTTCTGGCATTCTGTGCAGTACTATGTACATAAATACTAATCCATACATCCACGTGCACTAGGCACTGTTGTATGTGCAAATGGATAGACATTCAAATAACCCTACGTAGTTTCTCTTACAGCATTTTTATGCAGTTACACCATCTGTATAACTAAGTACAGCAATGAAAAAATATAATAAATCACATCCTTTCAGCAGCACATGCCAGGACCCCTCTGAAAGGCTGTTGCAGTTCATAGAACAGAATCGCTATGGTTGGAAAAGACCTTTAAGATCATCAAGTCCAACCATTATCTACCAGTGCCACTACTACACCATATCCTTCAGCACCATATCTAGACAGCTTTTAAATACATCCAGGGATGGCAATTCAACCACTTCCCTGGGCAGTCTGTTCCAGTCTTTGATAACCCTTCTGGTATAGAAGTTTTTTCTCATGTCCAACCTAAGCTTTCCCTGGAGCAACTTGAGGCCATTTCCTCTTGTCCTTTTGCTTGTTACTTGTGAGAAGAAACCAACACTCACCTCGCTACAACCTCCTTTCAGGT
>WUAM01000179.1:4309717-4328024 GCA_024336885.1 Actenoides hombroni | reverse complement strand
ACCTGAAAGGAGGTTGTAGCGAGGTGAGTGTTGGTTTCTTCTCACAAGTAACAAGCAAAAGGACAAGAGGAAATGGCTTCAGGTTGAGTCAGGGAAGGTTTAGGTTGGACATTGGGAAAAATTACTTCACCAAAAGGTTTGTTAAGACCTGGAACAGACTGCCCAGGGAAGTGGTTGAGTCACCATCCCTGGAGGTGTTTAAAAGATGTGCAGATATGGCACTTGGGGACATGGTTTAGTGGTGGACTTGGCAGTGCTGAGTTCACAATTGGACTTGATGATCTTAAAGGTCCTTTCCAAACTGAATGATTCTATGATTCTAAATATTCTTTCTTGAAAATACCACAGGAAAGCACTGATTTATTAAAATAACACTTCTACATGCACTTTCCGTCTGAGAATTTCAAAACACATTACAGATATTAACATAATACTATGAGTCTCAGAAATCCCTTGAAACCTGTAAAATAAACCAGGCCCATAGAAGTTGCCATTCCAGATCTGGCCAGTGTCTCACTTAATCCAGCACCCTGTCTCCAACAGACAAGAATAAAATGTTAAATATAGCATGTCAACGTATTAAACCCTACCATGCTGTCCCCCAAAGACAGCTGAGCACACATGAAAACAGTAACCTCGGAGCCTGCTGACTCCAGTTCAGGAAAGAAGGATAATTATACACATAGGGGTAACTGAGGAGCTTGACGGTTTCTAGTGCAGCCCTGTTGGTTTTGGCCCAAACTCAAAGGGTCTGTGTGTTTATGTATAGATTTCAGGAAAACAAATATAATGGTTAACTACTTAGAAGAGTGCTTAGGGAGAACCAAGTATCAGTATCCATAAAGATAATAGCAAATTGCCTCATTCGTGCACAACAATTAACTTTCCCCATGTTTTCCCAAGCTCTTATGCCACTGCTGCGCTGTGGAAGTTGTGCAGCTCAGTCCCACCTCAGCAGTTAAAAGACTCCTACTCTTGTCCATGCTTGTGGGTTTTGGTGGCTTAACGAATTTAAACACAGTTAAGAAACCTCCTTTAACCCTCCCCCAGCGGTGCTGCTACTGTCCTGGAGGAAACAAAACCCAGAACATTGGCTTCTAGAAGGGGGCAAAAGAGGAAAGTTCATCTGTTTGTTCAGAAAACTGTTCCTATCCAAGCAATAAAGCAAACTTAATTGATTTTTAAGGCAGGCAGGATGTCCCAGAATTTCATTACTTTGCTGAATTGGCTGTGGTCTTATTAATGTTCACCAGACATACAGAGGGTGGGGTGGAAAAAGGCATAGTTGGCCGAAAAAATATCTGCTGGACAAACAAAATGAAGGAATCTTTTATTTAATATACTAAAAAAACTCCAGCCAGACCTGTGTAGGAATTCTATGCCTAATTTCCTTAGGTTTATTCGTTCTGCCACCTCCTGCCTCGGAATTCCCCAAAGTTTCAGGAACAGGGACTATGTCCTTAAGCTTTCCCAGAAACAAATACTGCATGACTAAGAACAGGCATCTAGCAGCCTGGCTTGTCCAGAAGATACTATAGTTCTGAAAAACTGTTTGCTTGAATCCTTCTTAACAATTACATTATCACTTCGTGCTTTGAAGATTACCACCCTTGGGCCTCACAGTCCAGTGCATCTCAAGAGGCATTTTCTCTATGGATGGGTAGGATTTCCCAGTGAAGATAGCACACTGGCTTGACTACCATGGAAGCTGGATGTAAGGGAAGATCCCTCAGACTGTTACTGCTGCCCCAGCTCTTCCAGGGAAAGGTGAGAAAGTAGAGTCAGGAAGAGCATCTTCAGGAGGTCAAGTGAATGAAGAAAGAATGAATTTTAGCTTTTGAAAGAAAAAGTTGTGTCTGCCATGCAAGTCAGAAGAAAACACAAGTTATTCCTTGAACAGTATCGATTCTACAGGGTTCTAAATTTGAAAAGCAGGGAAAACTTGAGTTCCAGGACTTTTCACCTAAATCTCCAAAACAACTGTGTGCTTTCAAGTAATTTCCTGGCACAGAATATCACTTTAAAATCAAGAAAACACAAATAATCACAGACTTCCTTTTTTTTAAAAAAAAATACAGTAATATGGGAATTTGTAAAAGTGATTACTGGAATTTTTGGACCTCCAAGTGAAGCTTCCTTAAAACGTGCTGATTTTCAAAGCACTGATATCCAATACCTCCTGGCAGAACCACCTTATGATGACTGAAATGGCATCTCAAGAACGGAGGCACCTTTATTTACAATTGATTTCTGAAAGTGGGTATAAAGCAATTATAAAAGAACATATGTGTGTAAAACTGCAGTAATTTAATCAATAGAGTGCTGCTATGGGTAGGGTAATTTGAGATCATAGGAAAATAGAATGGCTTAGGCTGGAAGGGACCTCAGAGATCATCTAATCCAACCTCCCTTCCATGGGCAGGGGCACCTCTCAACTAGACTGGGTTGCTTAAGACCTCATCCAACCTGGCCGTGAACACCTCCAGGGAGGGGATATCCACAACCCTCTGGGCAATCTATTCCAGAGTCTCACCACCCTCATACTGAAGAACTTTTTCTAAGATCCAATCTAAAGCTAATTCTCTTTCAGTTTAAAATGATTTCTCCATGTCCTATCACTGGACACTGTTGTGAAGAGTCCCTCTTTAGCCATCCTGTAGGTTCCCTTCAGGTATTGGAAGGCAGTTATAAGGGACCCCCCGAGTCTCCTCCTCTCCAGGCTGAACAATCCCAGCTCCCTCAGCCTGTGCTCGTAGGAAAGGTGCTCCAGCTCCTGGATCATCTTTGTGGCTCTCCTCTGGACTCGTTTCAATAGATCTACCTCCCTGTTATGGTGGGGACACCAAAACTGGATGCACTATTTGAGGTGGGGTAATGCCTTCCTCAACTGGAAACTGCATGTCTAGCTGAAAGAATCCTATGAGTTGAAGAAAGTAAATTGATTTTAAAAAAGGACACAGGTAACAGCCACAGGAAAATACTTACAGGACATCATGGACATATCCCATTTCATTCATGGGCTTCAGAGACATATCACTATTTATATCACAACTTTGCTTCAAATTACCTTGCTTTTAATAAAATATATTAATGTTTACTTTAAGGCTGATTTTCCTCACTGTAGATTTAGTTCTTTTGCTTAACTAAAACGGAACAAGCCCATGGCTCCACATGCAAGCATGGTGATGCACCTGATAAACTCAGCTAGTAACAGAGTAAAACTCTGCTTTTTCTTTTTTTAAAGCAGGTCATAATATATTTGTTATAGTGGAATTTTAAAAGTCTGAAAACAACATTTCATATGCTTCTGATCCATTACTTCTCAAAATCAGGAAAAATCTACATTTAATATCTGAATGTTCTTTAGGAAAACTGCTCCCTCTTTCCAGCAAAAAAAGGAATGTTCTTAATCCTTTTTAGCTGACTTTGTGCATCATGAAGTAACACAGAGCCTAGTTTTTGCCCTTTTCCCTTCGCCAGCTCCACTTCTCATGTTACCTCCAAAGCGATCCAGGAAATTTGTGAACAGCTTTGTATTTTGCACATGCATGTAGAAAAGGATAATTCCTTATAGACCAGAATAAGCAGCAGAACATAACAGAACTTACTGAGAGCAGCAGCAGTAAGAGTATATTTCTATACAACTGTGCACAGTCTTTAGAAGCGAGTCCAGATGTCTTTCCTAGCTGGATTTGATACACTTAACCTGCTCCCTGAGAGTACAGAGGACTACCACTGCTTCACAGTGCCCACCACTCACAGGAACAGAAGTGCCAGCATTATAATTTTACTTTGAGCAGAGTAAACGAGGATGGTTTCCTTTCCTCTGCAACTGAAAATTGAGAAACCTTGTTTCGTGGCAGTAAAACTAGGAGCACCAATTTGAACACATGGGACGTAACGCTGTAGGAGTAAGGTGGCACAAAGTTTGTGTAGCAATTTTTCCGACAGCTTTCTACTTTAACGGGCAGAAAATCAATAACATTAAGACTGAGGGTCACAGCCTTTGGAAAGAGTTATACCAATGCAAAAACAGAATAGACAAAGCCAAAAGAGATTATAACCGCAGATATCCCAAGGGACAGATGAAATCATGGGTTATAGTATTTTTTAAAACAACAAAAAAAAGTTACTCCCTCAATAAAATCCCGAATGTCTTGCCTCCTAGTTTTTCACAGTTTTTTTTGAATTAAGAGGTGAAGATTGCAGTCAAAAATGCTACTACATTTCACACAAACACGTGAAGTCTCACAGTGAAAAGGGTACATGTTCTCCTTTTTGCAAGCATACTTCTGGAATACTGGTACCAAACTTACTGCTCAAAGCTAAGCTCGCTGGGGCAGGCAGAAAGCTTCCACTTGCAAACAGTAGCTGCAGAAGATAAAACGTTCCCTGTCCTAAACCCACAGGCAAAATTTGGTACAAAGAGTGGAAAGGATGACAGCAAAACAAATCATGAGAGTGAAAGGACTAGCTTCCTTACTGATGCCCAAAAATCTCTGCAGAGGAAAAGCACTTTAAGGATCACTCTTCATCTCTGCAACATGAAATGCATTAAAAGATCAAGGAACTTGTATTCCTGTGCCCACAGGCAAACACTAGGTTCTGTGACTCAGGTAAGCCCATCCGAAAAAGGGCACTGGAGGACCGGCCATCCCTGAAAAGCCAAGGACATTGACTGTCCCCCCGCCCCAAATAAGCAAATGGCTGTAGAGTGCCAGGTTCTCAACACACGTGGCAAAACCACAGAGGCTGAAAGACACATGTGACTGAGCACTGCTGGTATAGCTTCATTTAAAGTCTCTTCGTTGCTAGGTTCTCACCTGTCTTGTCGGCAAGTCATGATATTGTAGTATGAGTCTGGTATTAACGCTGTGACTCCATGTGTTGCCAAGGGCTGCTGTCACACAACCAGGTTCCTTCTTCCCACTTCCAGAAGCTCCTAAAGATAAATATGAAAGAAACTGCATCAGGACTGTGCTACAGAGAAGGGTTCAGCATGAGAACTCTAATCAGTCAACTCAGATTGTTCCCTAAGCTATGTAATCACAATTGGTACTTAACAGATGGCACTATCTCATGAATTTCCTACCTTTCTGATTTACTTACACAACTGCAGTGTGAGTTCTCTGTCTGACGCTATGATACCTAAAGTGCCAAGAATTAAGGATATGTTGCATACTGCTACCTATCTTCTTGGAGAGACCAGTACATTTTCTAAGTATCTGGAGGTGCACCACACGTGGAGGACACTTCCCTTTTCCTCTTTAGGTATTCTAGCCCCAAGCAAACTAGTTTTCTACGAGCACAAGAGGAGAGGGAAGCAGGCCAGCAGAGTGACAGCGTATAATGATGTAACAAAAAGGGAAGTTAAAGCAGCAGAATGCGGTGCCATATTAGCCCGATCTAAAATGCAGAATACTGCTTCATGCCATCAGGCATCCTGCACATTTTCTGAGACTGGAGAAGAAGGAAGGCCAAAAGCAGTAAATACCATCCTGGTGTCTCAGAAATCATAAGACCTTTATATAACCCTGAAGGTAAGTGCACTCTGCTGCAATCAGCAATGACAACATAAAGAAGTGTTTCCAATAACTCCACGTGATCCAGCTTACTGAACTACCGCTGCACCTGAGCTTCCTCCTACTGAAACCAGAGACCCCTACACACACACACACACACACACACATGCAGGCAGGTGGATGCCTGACACTTTCATCTTTGCTTACCACAAGTTCTGTGTAAGGGGAAAAGAGAGATGGGTGACTTGTTTGTATTTCAAATGATGCTTCAAAAACGGTGCAAGACAGACAAACCAAAGAAATTCAGAAATAAAATCCCAGTTGTTATTTGGTTTTGAGTGATCACGCGCAAGTTGAACATTTAACTGTTTGAGACATACTGTTAAAAAGCCATGGGTGAATGGAAGAAAGTTAAAGTCAGGGAATTTTCTGTAATCTATGATACAACAAACAAAATTGCTTGCCCAGGACAGTCATGAAATCCTTGTCAAGTAAGTCAATTAAAGTCAGACCAGACACTCTGCATTATGAACTTCATAACAGCCATATGTTTCTGTCAAAATGATCAGCAATGCAACAGTTAATGATGAAACTTGATTTATAAGTACTAAGTTTTGAAAGCAATACTGTACTAAGATGATAAAGACAATTCATGGCCCAACAGAGTTTCTGAAAGATTCAGGTTTAAAACCCTTTATTGCTTTTACATTTGCAAGTTTGTAGGTTTTATTACTTTTTTGCTAACTATTGAGAGAACAAACAATTCCTTAATTCACTAAAGCTTTTATTTTGGAAAAATATCCAGTGAAGGGTAAGATGAAAAGTGTTGGCATGCAGTGATAATCAGCATTTATATCACTGCTGCTAGCTTGCAAGCACTGAGAAGGACACCATGTTAGACTGCATTAGGCAGAGGAGAGCAGCATGCAGGAGAAAAAGGCCTGGAGTATTTGCAGTGTGCTAACAGTCTCAGCTGAAGACCTCAAAACTCCTCCACCCCCAAGTAATAAAAGGTTCAATTAACATCAACTGGATTTGGATTAAGTCTTTCAAAGTTTAAGGTCTACAAAACAAACGAGCGAAGCAAGTGGTTCAAGTCAGTAATTTGACAGGAGTCTGGACCCTGCACTTGTCTGAATTGCTTCCCACATCTCAGGAACTCCCTGCAACGTGCACAATACTCACTTCCCCGGAACAGCACAAGTTCTACTCTGAAACCAGGCTACAGTTGTGCCATCCAGCAAGGATGGCTCTTTTTCTTTTCTCAAAACAAACTTATTAATATCTTGATAAACATCAAACTTCCACCTGAGTAACAGAGCACCTAATGAAGTTTCAGCACTAGGAATGCTATTCTGTTAATTAGTCTAACCCATCTGTATTGGGAAGGTGGATGTGCTGAAAATAATAATCTTCATCTGTGTTTTGGATTTAATTTGCTGGAGAAGAGTACAGGTTCAAGTGTTGAAGCAAGATGCTGGGAGGTCTGTATCCCATTCCTCTAAAGTGACTTAAACCAAGTTACTTAATTAAGTTCATTAAGTTCTACAAACTTTCATTTTTGTGCTAACACCACACAAGTAAAATGCTATTACGGTACCAACAGGCTAAGGGAGAGTAAAAGAGAGTGAAGCAGTTTCAAAGTTTGGCAATCCTCTCTTTGTCATGTGGAATAAGCTGCAAGTTCCTCCTGTAGTCAGTATAGTCCTTCTCTCCCACCTGCCAGAAATGAGTAGGAAACACAAAATTCATGTGAGGCAGCTAAGTGTGAGTTCTGGTGGGTGTGGAGGTGTTCCCTCACAGCTGGTGTAGCCGCACCCCTGTATGCAAGCTGGAAGCCACCACTGCACATCACCAAGAAGCAATGCACCCACCACTGCCTGGGGGCCTCTGACTACAGACTAAAAACCCAGACATTCCAGAAGTAGCTATTGTTGGCATAAAACAGCCACAATATTCGCATCCAAACTTCCCTCAAATTATGTATCTCTGCTACTAGCTAACAGGAGGAAGATCTTGCTTGAGCCAGGCTGTTAAGTGGTTAAATGTCTGGAGCCTGCTGATGTTATGAAGACATCACTCCTTAGCAATTCCTAATTCTGCATTCCTTCCAGGACTAAAACCTATCCCAAAGTGAACGGACGTGCTAGAGGTGTAAGGCTTGTGGCAGAGCAAGCGAACTAATTGCTGTCATTTATTTTATTTTATTACACAAGCGAAAGCCCACTGTACCATGCTGTGTCAGCCCTGTCTGAAG
Source organism: Actenoides hombroni (assembly GCA_024336885.1). NCBI lineage: Eukaryota > Metazoa > Chordata > Aves > Coraciiformes > Alcedinidae > Actenoides > Actenoides hombroni. The sequence continues at coordinate 4,320,245 of WUAM01000179.1, read as the reverse complement.
AGGGCTGTTTGTGTGACCCACTTTCAGGCAAATCCTCTTCTGTGAAGTTATTCAAATTTATGACTCTGGTGCAAAGTGGTTAGTAAGCCTGGAGCAAATTTACAGCAAGGACTTTTTACAGGGTGGAAAGGAATGCCTCACAGGAAAGGTTTCCATTTTATAGGAGATCCTACTGCAAGCTGATGCATTAGGCGGACAGAGAGGCAAACCAACAAGAAGTGAAGTGAACCGAGGGGAAAGCAGCGCCGGTTTTGTAAAGAAGTTCAAGGGCAGTGACAGCACATGCTTTGTTCCTTCTCTTTGCTCTGAACACAGAAAGATAGTGAATGTCTCTGAGGAAGGAAAGAGGATATGTTAAGAAAACAGATTTATATTACAACATGGCCTTAAAAAAACCTCAGACTTATCTTTTCTGTTATTTCAACCACTACTTAGTCATTAATGAACTGGACAAAGGAAGTGGATAAATAATACTTTTCAAAGAGAGAGTGATATTTTTCATCACGCATTGTGTTGCTCGTTCCAACCCTGATATTTTCGTACTTAGAGATGGAAGTATCAGACCAGCCTTGGCCCAAGAAGAAAACAGGCTCATAAGGAAATTTGCTTTCTGCTCAGAGGTCCCCAGACTGTCTAACCTGAACCACTTCAGAGTGGTACAGAGCAGCAGTTGCCAGCTATGACATGAAGGTGCTTATCTATGCTGTGGAGTGGATGCTTCTACAGAGACAGAGATGTGAGGTCAGCTGACAGGTTCCCGTCTCTCCAGCCTGCTTAGGGCACAGCTCTCACGCCAGTCACTGCTGGTGTGATCGTTTCTGCTCAGGACACGGGTGATACAGGGAGCACAGGGACCAGAGAGAGTAGTAAGAAAACAGGGCTGACAGATGAGAGAAAGGTGGCATACCTCACTTTACAGATGCAGTATGTGGGAAAAGGGAGTGGGTGTCCAGAGGCATGGAGACGGGATCCTAGCATGGGGATGTGAAGGTGCATGCTTGAAGGGTGGGAGAAGATCTCTGAACAATCCCCTGCTTTGTATAGTCAGATCCAGCTCAAATAAAATGAAGCGGTGATTTCAATTCCAGTAAACACTCCTTCCCTCCTTATATAAAAAGAATCAGCATTAAACTGATCTTCAAAGGGCACAACAGCAGACGGTCCTTGGATGCACAACGTAGCTGTTCTACCGTCTCCTGTGAAATTGAGTTCTTCAGGGCACCAGCAGAGACAGTATCTGTTCTGGATTGCAAGCATAAAGGAGGAACTGGCTGCTTCACTCTCACTGAACAGCTGTCACAAGTGAAAATAAAGCTTTCTGTGGTCTGAGTCAAATGCAAAATAAGTGTTTCTCCACAACCGGGAAAAAAATAATCAAAGAAGAAAGGGTGATGATTCTTTAAAAGAGGCCTGCAGTGCTGCTTCCAAACAGAAGAGGCAGCTTACACTGGGTTCCACTGCCCTGGAACTTGTCGGTAGAATTGGGCAACAGCACTTGGCCCTACAAGGGCCAGAGTAATTTTGTTTGTTTCCCCCCATTGATGCAATTAAAACAAACCTTCCGTAAGTACCCTCCTTATCTCTGAGATGAATGCAGGATAGAAAAGTGGGTTTATTCCACATTCCATTTTTCACCGGAGGAAACAGTAAGATTAAAGCTATTCAACTCAATATGGATTCTGGGATTATTCCATTATGTCCAATCAGAGAATAACAAGTACAGATGTGGTCACAAAGACCTTCTTGTCCTCTCTATACAAGGAGGTACCATTTTAAAGACTAAATCCTCATGTAACCAACTCCCAATTGTTGCAAATATGGTTGAAGGGGATTTAGTTATAAAGGAATTTCAGTTTCATGAGTGTCTCATCCTATGAAAATCAGGATAACTAGACCACTGTCTTGAATCAAATAAAACAGACTTCTTAAAATAAGATTTTTAAATGCAAAGAGTCCTTGCAGGTAGAATGTGATTATTCTCTTGATTAAAAAAATACACCCTATTCCTTGTTGGCATAACTGCATAGAGCAATGAATTCCACCCTTTCCACAATCTCATATATATTTTTGTCTTTCCAGATGAAAGAGTCATTGCCTGGCAGGTTCATCCCCATCACTTGCCCCCTTTACAATCTCTTATCAATGTGGTAATTCAAAAATCTTTCCTCATCAAATGCAAAAAAGGGATCAATGCACAATATTGCAGTGAAATAACAAAATAAAGACAGGAAAATAAGAAAATAGAGAAGCAACCAATCCCCAAATCTTTCAAATCTTAAATCAAATCATCTTGATAAAAGCCTGATGTAACATAAAGGAGGAAAATGCTCTCCAAAAGTATAGAGAAAATACTTGTGAAGAATTAAACTAGTATGCTCAATGAAAATGGCACACCATGCAATAAGAATGAAAGTACTTTCCCACTTGCTCAGGCTGTGTAGCTTTCTGGTTCACTTACAAAGCTCATAAAGATCACTGCTTTTCACCTGCATTGCATTTAGTCTGTATTTTTGGTGCAGATCTCTAACAATGACCCCAGAAGGGAGAGGAAAATAAAAATAAAAGAAAAAAACCCTCAATCTATTTTTCCATCTTCACCTACTCAGAAAGTACAAGTACAAAAATATCCAATGGTGGAAAAACCCATCACATGGTAAAAAACAACCCACAGGACAAACTTATCTGTGAAGTAACAAACCACAGCGCCCTTCAAACTCCCACATGCTGACTTCTGCTATTTTCAGCCCTTCTCCACAGCTTTTTCTTCAGACAATGGGTGACTTTGATTCTTTTACCCCCCCAGTGGCAGTGGTGACCATCTCACTCCCGGCACTGTTCAGCCAAGGTACATCCCAAACTCTTCCTATCGTATCCTCTACCTTCACAAAACTAACGGAAAGTGAGTGAGGATGAAAAAATTGGGTTCTTTACATTAAATCCATGGCCATAGCAGTAGACAGCTACTTAGACCACCATTTGATATCACCCACTTGAGACAAAGCACAGACCAAAACACAGATGTACATACATCTACATAATTACCAAACACAAATTATCAATTCCTACAGACACTACAGTAAATGTTGCTCTCTGTTCCAACTGTACAGATCTTTTTCAGCTAATGGATTCTGCAGGTATATCAACAGCCCAGTCCAGTTCATCTTAGGAGAAAAATCAAAACTTCCTTCCTAGAGCACAATATTGCCTTCATACAATCTTTTATTATTTAGGACATACGGCAGGAAAACCAGTTGCTGCTGTAAGAAATCCAGCTTGGCCACAAAATTAGCCATGTAAAAATTCTAACTTTTAAAACACTTATTCTTCTCCATTTATTAACAGAAAGAATCAGGCAATTTTACTCCCTCAAACCACCTATCTCTACATCTGTGCAATTGCCACCCCCCTCCCCCAAGTATTCCAGTTTACTTAAAATTTTAATTAAAAATAAGTAGAAATATTTTAGCTGGAAGCTGGAATTGTTTAGTAATCAATGATGTGCAATTTAGTTTTCCTTTTTTTTTCTAAATAGTATAGTCATCAAAATATACTCAGCAAATGAAGCAATTAAATGCAAAGCCCTACTAATCCCCAGTTAAAAAAACAGTTTCAATGGAAATTTTTCTGACCACCCGAGTTTGTAGCTATGCTACTGCTGCAGCCCTGAAGTGCCTACTAGAGATTACACTGAAAAGATAGTTCCAATTCAGTCATCATCAGCAAGAGACTGAAAATTGCCACTTCTAGACTCCAGCTGCAAAGTTCTGTGGGAGACAGCAGTGAATGTGACAGAAAGGGAATGAGCTCACTTCTCATTTTGGACAACACGGTTTATTTATCTCATATGCCTCAAACAGGTGAGTTTTCACACTTTTTTACTTACTGTTATATTTATGTTCATCTGCGTACACATACTGGGTGATTTTTAGCGTTAACCTGATATTAGATCAAGAATAAGGTCCTTTCTGCTGTCTTTTTTGCAGCCATTCATTATTTCTATTGTGACAACTCCTAGAGCTCTCATCTGCAATATGCAAACCGCTATACAAACAGTGAACAAAAAGATAGTTCCTGACCTAAAGACCTTCTTTTCATGAGAACTGCAGTTTAAGAGTCTCTTAGCTGCTGATGATCATTCCCCACTTACAAGGAATCTTCCCTAAGGGATGAGGGAAAATAAACCAAAATATATGGCAGGCCAGCAAAACTCTATATAAATAAGGCCTAACAGTATTCTCCATGAAACATTAGAAGTTTTTTCAAATAAGTAATATTAACCATTATTCTACCCGTAAAAAATCATATGGGACCTCTATCCAGGTCAAGATTAGGAAGGGTCCTCCAAAGAACTGGACAGATGCTGGTTTGCTTTTAATCCCACACCAGCATGCCCACTGTTACCTGTGTGTTTTTCACCAAAGGACCTCATTCAGCAACATCAGTGAGTTCATGTTGATCCTGTTTTGAGTTGAGAAATGAAGAGGCAGACAGAGAGAGAGGCACACACGCTAGTACTGAGACTCCTGTCTGCTGACCTAAAAAAGGAACTGACATTAAGAGAGAATCCAGCTGGTCTGATTTCTTGCCAGACAATCTACCAGCCATGACCAAAATGGTCAGGTCTCAGGAGATCTGTGGAGGTGGGAAGACAGCTGGTGGTTTACAGCACCTGAAACAGGGCCCAAATCAGGGAATTGTGGAGTCGGGATCCTTGGGAACATACACTTTCTTTTTTTACTGGTGTAAATCTCCTGACTCTGTGGCCAGACAACATACCACAAAGTGATGAGCTTCCATCACTCTATTGTTGCTGTGCTGCCACTATGAGTGATCAAGTGACTAGGGCTTTGATGGGAGGGATGGTGAAGACCAAGTAGAAGACAGCAGTTAAGTCGACTCCTTTCTGTAATCAAGGATACATTCTTTAGCCCTCAGCTCGCCCTCCTTCCCTTTCTAATGGTACTTTTTGAGAAATTCCCTCCTCTTCTAAAATCTAGAATTGTACTACTTTATTCTGTTTGTATCCAGAGGTCTTTCTCAGGTTGCTCACCACTAAAACTTAAAGCATCTTCTTCCATCTAACCTCTCCTATGAAGTCACTTCCTGTCCCTCCAAGACAAGAAAATAAAATCCCAAGCCATTGACCTAAGGGCAGGGAGGGGGAAATCACCAAACAACCCAGAGCTGGAATTTTGCCTGCCTGCACATATAAAGGATGCAGAGGTTGAAAAACAAAGCTTGTCCAATCGTGGCATCTGGCAATGCTAGGGCCCTGTGAACCAGAAAATGCTTTTAATTATCACCTCACCAATCATGCTACAAGTTATTGCTGTATTTTTTTGGTTAAGTTCCCTCAGGGAATTAAAGAGATCATGATATTAATCAGAAGGCATGTAGGAGGGAGGGGGCAGAATGCTAGAATTACATGTGTATAGGTCTCTTAAGGCTTGAATAAAGAACTGAGATTTAGAATCCTGCTGTCAAAGCAACTGAAGCCTTGCATGCTGCAAGCCTTGGCCCTCTGACCTACACAGCCATGGCATTATCATATCTGATTTTCCCAGGCTGGTTAATCTCAGCTGCTAAAGTTCATCAGTCTCTGCTAGTGTTTACCCATCATCTGGATTTGCCACTTCCGAACTTTCCAGGCTAGAACCAAATGAGCCAGCTGTCACACTCCTCCTTGACAGGGACAAAAAACCCCCAACATAACAGTCTGAAGTCTGGAAGCCTAAATGGCTGAGTCCCAGAAAGGCAGAACAAAATGTAATACATCTGGGGGGAGGAGAGGCAGATGTAGCTCTGAAACTGCAGCGAGTTTCAGAATGCAGCTCACAGCAGTATGGTTACGTTAGGATGCTGCAGTCCAAGACACAGACTGTATTCCCATGGTCGTCTACATTTTTTTCCATAAAATACATTCTGATAAAGAAACGGTGTTTTGACAGCTTAGCTCTCATGCTTGCAAAACTGACACAGTGCTGGCAAGAGCAGCAGTACTCCAGGCAAGGTAGGAGCCAGTCTGCAAATGAACCTTGAATTACATTTGGGAGCCAGGGCGCGGAAGGGTGACAGGGGTAGGAGGTAAAGAGTCGAGTTTCTGTCACACCTTGAGTTCTCCGTTGAAGTGGCCAATAAAAGCACCAATTAGTGCTAACATACCCAGGGTGTTTCTGACACGCTGTCCGTTTCCCGGGGAGCAGGCTGACGGTACATGCCTACACGGCAGGCGGAAAAGGACAGTAGGTGTACGCAAGCTAGTTTTAAACAAGCACTGAGGTCTCCCATGGTAAATATATTTCACTAAGAAGCCATAGAGATCTTTGTGCCGTTAGAGACAGATCACTGCCAGCTACTGAGTTTGCTCAATTAAAACTAGCACTGACATTCAGCTTACACTGCAGTGGACTTTTGTCAAGATATTCATCCCGAAAAGCCTTAGCAGATAACAATTTCTGATCACAGCCTAGTTCCATTGATTTGAACTAGTGAATTAAGTTATCTGTCCTTTTCACTCTCGAGCACAGGAGTATTACAGTATCAGACCTCTATCCAAATCATTTTTAAATTTACTAAGTGAAGATTTCTTGATACAGAAGGTTGAAATATGCGATAATTAGAAGTCCAGAGTGGAGCCATTAACCAGAAGGACTATGTTTAATAATCAATGTTAAATTGATTCAGGCTGAGATTTTATTTATTTATTTATTTTAATGCAAACTGAGCAAACTGCTTTACTGCATGATGGCCACCATCACTTCTTTGAAAATTGAGCATTTGGGGTTCTTAACGCTGGCCCCATAGATTACAGTCAGAACAACTCCCTCTAGGTGTAAATAAAAACAACAATCGTAGAGCTGTAAAGCTTGGACTGTGAGGCACAATTATCAAAACCGAAATTCCAGGATGAAACAATTCTCCTTCATCCTTCAACATGGAAACAGAGGTCAGCCAAACAACTGGGGGCTAGAGATAGATGACTGTTTGCAGATTACAGCTGTTCACATCTGGAGTTCAGATTTGGCCAAACTCTTAATCCTATCCATCACAAAAACTAAACTGAAAGAATGTTTTGGTTGTATGATTAGAAACATAAAAGAAACATTAAATGTAAAAAACGCTATGTGAGACTTTAACTATCAAACAAGGGACTCGGCTATTTCTCGTAATGAGTATCATCAGGGTTGACCGTGGCATTTCTAACCAGTATTTAACCACAAATCTGATTTGCCAACATAGGTCTGCACTGGTTGCACCTATTTCTCAGTGCACAGGGGCCTTTGACACAAGCTGAAGGATGCAAACTCTTCTCCGAAGAAGTGCCTTTTGGGCTGGCCTGGCAAACCCTACACATACACTTAGCAGACACATCTGAGTCCTTCAAAATCAGAGCTTAACCGTCACAACATATGTTAAATTGGGCACCTTCACTTTTTTTTTTAATTGCACAGCCAACATATCCACATATATAAAATGTCTTCCCTTTCATTACACGATTAATGACAAAACATTTTAGTACACACAGACACCACAGTGGCTTACTGTTCAGAACTGACACATTTACAAAGCTGAAAATACATATATGTTTATGTACTTAGGCACACACACACGCACAGGGAGGCAGTATAGAACATGGAGGATGTTAAAATGACCAAGGATTACAGGGATCTGGCTTCACTCCCTGACTGACACAGACTTTCCAGGAGGTTCTCAGCAAGTCAGGCCCCCTCTTCACAGCACAGTCGCCCATACTGGAGAGGAGGAGGCATGTGCTTTTTTTTTCATCTCATTCTTAAAAAGGAGTGACCCACTTTATCTGAAACTAAGCAAATAAATTCAATTCTGGACAACAACCAAGACTGGAAAATTTCATCCTGATAAGCTTTTCTGACTGAAGACAGAGGGTTAGAAGGGAAACAGTTATACAGCCTTAACTATAGGAGGTTCCTTCCGTTCCTGCTATAACACAAAATATTCCAAGATGTGCCAAGTTTTCACTTTAGTGAATCAGGCAGCGACAGGACACCAAAGTGCTCTGTGGAGAGTACTGCATAAATCCAAAATGATCTTTTGACTGAAGTGACTATTCTCTCCTGAGATGTATTACATTTTTTAAAGTCGGTAAAAAAAAAATAATTGCAAAATATCACTTTTAATCCTTGGACTACAAAACGGTTGAATCCTCTAGAGGCCAATCAGGGCCAGCACCAACTTTTTTTCCCTTTTTCCCAGATTTGGAGGGGCAGGGGGGAGGGCAAGGGGAAAGGGAGAGAGCAAAGAGTGGCTGGTTTCAAATAGCAACATTGTCCAAAAGGGTGAAAGGGAACAGATGGCCATAGAGAATGCAGCCTCAAAGCCCTAAAGAAAAGGGCTATTTTGACAGATCTTGCTGTTTCCTATTCAAGCATGAACACTCTGGCATGGGGAGTTAAGACGATACAAGAAACAACCTCTGTTCCCAGCAACTGACTATGGGCAACTGGCCTCTGAAGCTCTCTGAGAAAAACAACATGAGACAGACAAACAGATAGGGCAGAAAGCTGAGATCTCAGCCACCAGGAAAGGGAAAATAAAAAATAAAATAATAAATAAAAACCCCAAACCCAAATCAAACAAACCACAACCAGAAAGGCTAGAAACAGCTGCCTTTTCCTGGCTCCAATGCAGAACATTAGAAAGAGCCTGTCCAGCCTTTCTCATCTTCCTTTTCAGTGAAACTTCTTGAAGGGGTCACCCTCAAGCTGTTGGTCTTTGCCCTGAGGGGAGGTGAAAAAGAGGACAGAACAGAGCTCGGCTGGCTCAATGAAACCTGCTTCCTTTAATGACAAAGACCTCCCTCCAGCTAACGAAGAGGAACTCTAAATGTAAAAAAGCATAATTAATGCTGGATTTTTGCATGCAAAAGGGTTGAGAAATTTAAAGTTGTGGCTCCCACAGTACGTGTAATTTGTTTGCATAGTATACAGCAGAGAGCCATTATATCCGAGGGCAGGGAGAATTGTACTCGCTGTGGGAAACACTGCTAATGTGTGTCCTGACTTTTTCTATCATTCCTACTCAAGAGAATGCCCCAACAGCTGCCTTATTCACCAACTCTGGGCATCTACTGTCAGAGAGAGATTGCAGTTTTGAAGGGCAGCTTCACATCCATACCTCAAATTTAGAGAGAAACCTAAGCCATTAAGTTTAACTAGACTTCACTCTTTCCAAAGTCCACAGAGGGAAGGATGAATCTGAGTTTCTGAATTTCTGATTTACATACCATTTTTATTTTTCAGGGTAAAGACTGATGCACCGTTTCCCAGCCAACTGTTGCCTATGGGCAGAAGCATTGTGCGATAGCCTCCCTTTGCACAGCAACCTGGACCAAAGCAATGATGCTTTCACACAACAGTTACAGGGAGGAAAAGGGGGCAACTGGTGTAAACATTAACTATCTTCACAAACCCTCCCCGAGGCGGGGAAGTATCTATCATCTCAATTTTAATACCCTCCTTTTAAAAAAATCATTGAAGGAAAAAGATAATAAAGAATTGTGGGTGCTCACATGCCAGAACTCCAAACGAAGAAATGCAAATGCTACATACTGATCCTATCTGTGTCTTTGTTCCCTCATCCGTGAAACAACATTTGTTAACTTTAGCCAATAAATAGTAAACGTGGAGAAAAACAGACACCAGCAACAAATCACCTCAAATCCTCAGCCTCTAAAAGAATCCAAATTATTATCAAAACTTTCTAAAATATGTAAATGGTTTGGGTTTTTTTGTTTGTTTTCACAAAGGATAGTCAGTGTAGTAATTATTAGCTGTAATTGTTAATTTGTAACTAAATAGATAGGATCTGACTAGAAGTTAGTAGTCAAACAATAAACAAAATACATTATTTAGGCTAAATCAGATAAAATCTGTTTCTTTTCTTCTTAACCATGAGCTTCCTGAGACTAACTGCTCCAGGCTATACTTACTAAGCGAATCTCAGCTGTGGATTATTGGCTAAGTATTAATGGGCATTGAACTTGTTGATTTACCTTTCTTCCCTATGTTTCCATGAGTAAAGTCAACCTAGTATAGTCACCGCATAGTTTTCATTCTGCTTTGCTTTTAGCCTACAACTCCTCCTGCTCACTGCCAGTGTCATGAGCAGCGCTCACAAACTGATTCAGTCTTCCGCGTTGCAGGACAGGTGGTCCCTCAGCATATTCCCACACATTCCAAATATTTTAAGTGTTCCACATCTGTTGTCTAAAACATTTTTAGTTCCCTGCAAGAACAGTAGGAGATGAAAACAAAAAGTTATATATAACATAGTAACTGACCTTTCATGCCACATGACACTCTGTCATTTCAACAAGATGATAAATTTCAAAAAAGAGCTCAACCTCCATTTGTTATACTATATAGCTATTAAAACTTCTTGCAGAGAAGATAACTTGAGAATTAATTTATGACAGCTGTAATAGTCCAGATGATAAACCTGAATGTGAATGCGTCTCCCTCCCCCCCCCCCCCGCCCACCCCCCCCCACA